>CM021107.1:472677911-472895455 GCA_007115665.2 Sequoiadendron giganteum | reverse complement strand
TCTCCCCCTCTTCCCCTCTCCCCTTCCCCTCCCTGGTTCTCTCCCCATCTCTCTCCCGTTCTTCCCTCTTCCTCTCCCTTGCCCCTCCTAATTCTCTCTCCCTCTCTCCTTCTTCCCTCTTCCTCTCCCTTCCCTCCTAATTTTCTCTCTCTCTCTCCTCTCTCTCTCTCTCTCTCTCTCTCTCTCTCTCTCTCTCTCTCTCTCTCTCTCTCTCTCTCTTTCCTTCTTCCCCTCTTCCCATCTCCCTTCCCCTTCCTTCTTCTCTCTCTCTCTCTCTCCTTTTCCCTCTTTGTCTCTCTCTCCCTTTCCCTCTCTCTCTCTATCTCTTGTCCACCCTACACCTTCTAATTACTCTTGGGTTTATGTGTGCCACAAATCGAACATCCATTTTGCGGCACCAAAATTTTACCGCCACTATACATTTTTAAATGTTTTCAAATATTGCCCAACCCCGATTTTTTATACTTTTAAAAATCGGATATCCAATTTGTAAAAATTAGGCTTGGGCTTGCTATGGAGAAATGTACTGACACCCAACCCAAAAGAAAGTCAACTCGGGATTTCCGCATTTTTTGGCGAGTGAAAAACGATACTTTTTCCTATTGCCACTTTTTGGCCCATCATGATCCTGCACATGCCCAGCATTGTCAGCAAGATTTGATGAAGCAACTGAAAAGACAAAATAGTTTCAAAATTTGTTCGCAGATGGCGAAGAGATGTTGCAGAGACAGTACGTCATTTTGAAGAGTATCAATGTTCTTGACTTAGAGGCAGTTAACAACTTTTTGGAGGACTTGATTGCTCAAGTTGTCGATCAGTGAACTGCCAGTTGAGGTATGCAATGTTTTCCAAGGATAGAATTTAAAACACCAGTTAACTCGATGTCTATTTTGAGTTTAACTTGATGTCATCTTTTCATGCATATCTATATTTGCAGATATCTATTATACAGTTAGAGCTTTCTTTAGTGTTAGATTAGTTAACTGATGTTAGCATTCCAGTTAACTGTTAGTTATCTTTATTTAGACTTAGAAATAAAGCTTGCATGTTGGCAAGACTGATTGTTAAAACAAGGAGATTTTAGGGTTCCCTACTCCTTTGTTTGTGTATAAATAAGAGCAACCTTGCTCATTATTTTTTAACAGTTGTTGCTATAACAAAATTGTTGCGCCTATTTTTCTTGTAAGTTTTCTATTCATTATTTGTTCAAATTTATCAAGTGTAATTTGGTTTGATTGTATATTGTATGCCTACATTTTCCACAATCTACTGTCCCGAATGTGTTATTACTATTAGAGTTTGAGGAAATAAATTTTATGCCTACCTTACTTTGATCCAGGGTCTCAAAATCTTTTAGTGTTACTGTTTCATGTTTTGCTTTCATAATCTTTATTTTAGCTTACATCTAAAATTACAATGAGTCTTCAGATGTGTTAATCAAACATTCCCTATTTACTTCTAACTCTCTTTCCCTAAATTGACTTGAGAAGTTAGAAGTGTCATTAGTTTAGGCTTAGTTGTAGTTGAAGTTACGAAACCAGAGAAAACCTCAGCTACGACGCAAAGAGTTTTATAACCTTATGCTCTCAAGCTAAGAATAAAAAGATCAAAAATTAGTTTAGTATTTATTTTTACGCATAATCAAAAAAGAGGGAGCCTCCCCTCCTAATTTGAAGAGCAGTCTAACTGTGCATAGTTGTTCATTTCCAATCCACTCACTAGAGGTGCAAATTGAAACACCAACATAATGCTAAGAGTAGATGGGGTTTGGGATTGGATGGTTTCAATAGATTGGATGATTAAATGGTTTGCATGGTGTTAGGAGTTGGAGGAGTGATAGACTGTGCAAGATGGAGAAAGGCCTCATCAATAATGACCTTACATGGTTTATTGGGGTGACATGACTCCAAAACTTTGGGATGTGGATTTTGTGATGGTTTATTCGCTAGGAGTCCTTGGAGGAATTCCATAGAGAAATATGTATATGTTTAAGGCTTAGATGGATGATTAGGATTAGATGGAGTATTATGATTAGATGAAGGATTAGGAGTAAATGGAGGATTATGAGTAGATGGAAGATTAGGATTAGATAGAGAATTAGGATTATGAATTGGAGGATCGGGATTAGATGGAGGATTAAGATTATGTACTAGAGGATTGGGATTAGATAGAAGTCTAGGATTATAGATGGAGGATTAGGATTATGGACTGGAGGAAAAAATGGTTTTGGGGATAGTGAGATAGTAGATTTGATTATAGATGAATGTGACATTATTGTACAAAGATGGAGATTGGGATATGACTAGACGAAAATATAGAGGTATGGATATTGGATGAGGGGATATGGAATAGGGTGATATGGATGAGGGACATGATGGATTTCCATTGTCAAAGGTAGGATAAGCATTACTGATGGGCATATATGGAAGCATGATGGGATAGTTTGTGTGAGCCATTGCTTGGTCATAAGGCATGCGTTAGTGGTGGAAGCTTGGGAAAGCTTGTTGGAAATTATGGGATTATTCAATTTCATACTCATCTTGATCAACAAGACTTTCATCATCATCAAAATGGGGCATATTTTTGGGATGGCTATGATAAGGAGTCTCATCAAAATAAAATGTATCCATGATGATCATTTGATGAGTTGGATACTAGGAAGGAGGATAAGATTGGATGGAAAGATATGATTAGAAGGTAAATGTAATGGATTAGAAGAACATGCATAAATAAAACTTAATACTTGTCTTGATATTAGAATATCTTAGGTGTTAATTTACCAAAGCTCGAGCTAGGATAATTTTGAAAACCTATTTATTTACTTATTTAGTTTTTTTACATTTTATTAAATCACATTTTCAAAGGCTTTCAGAGTGGAATTTGGCTCGAGGTTTGTAATCAATCCCTTGAAATGGATTTCCAAAGGCATTCTTTACAAGGAATTGGAACTAGATGTCTAAGAGTTCTTTCCAGTGGTATATAGAAGTCTAGATTTTGCACATGCCAGAAGTTATGACCCTTCCAAGTTGGGTTATCAAAATCAAGATTTTTTTTTGTGTTTTGATCT
Source organism: Sequoiadendron giganteum (assembly GCA_007115665.2). NCBI lineage: Eukaryota > Viridiplantae > Streptophyta > Pinopsida > Cupressales > Cupressaceae > Sequoiadendron > Sequoiadendron giganteum. Next base: position 472,892,388 of record CM021107.1, on the reverse strand, counting down.
AAGATTAAGCTTTCTAGAATTTGTATGGGAAACAAAACCGCTAAAAAATAGAGTGAATCCATTGAAACACAAATAGGACCACTAATCAATTTGACAAAAAAATTATGTCGATAGAGGTCAATTACACGAGTAACACAAATCCACTAAAACAAAAAATGAATCCACCAAACTTAGGTTAGAACTACCGAAGGGGTGTTTGACAAAACTTTGGCTATTTTAGTGTTGGTTAACTTATGGTAAATATACTCATTAAACAATAGAGCGGAATTGTTAATTTAGGTTGAGGATCATTGAAAGACAATTTAACAATTTTGTATTGTGAATGGACTAGAAAGTTAAGCGCAATGAAACTGTTGAAACACAAAGAAGATTCGTCAATGGTTTGATAGGTTCACTATTTTGAAGCTCAATAATATTTGTACAATTTGACCTTAGGACAACCTAAAAAATTTCAAGCTAAGAACTATTGAAACATAGAGTGGATCCATCAATTGGTGATTTTTTTGAAAAAAGTATTAAACATAAATCACACAAGAATACACTTGGCTAGGAAAAAATTGGATTGTACAAAAATATATTCACTAGTTCAACACATTAAAGACACACCAAATATGTTCACATGCTCTATGATTATTTAAATGGAAGTGTTTTCGTAGTATGTGCCCACAATGGAATTTAATCCATCAATGCCATCTATTTGTAAGTGGGATAGCTAGGGATCACTACCCCATAGAAAAGTGCATAATTCATTAGAAAAGGTTGTTAAAACTGTTACCTTGGTTAACTCTATCTAACCACATGGAAGTACATCGTGGGTAACTTTAGGGTACATTGCACATCCCTTGCACCACACTAGAAAATGGTTGAAGGTCTTAGGATACTGTGTACAATCCACTAGGGGAATTCATGAATTGAGGGCCCATCTACAAATTCTTGAGCTAGGAGGGTCTCTCCTAAAATATTCACCACCAAGTCTTGGTGGACTGAGGATCTCAGAGATTAGCCACACCCAACAATGTGTAATGTCCCCTATCCCAATCTACCCTAGAATTTGCCCATAAATCATAAATTGCAATGAATTACAGTTAGGGTTTCATCTTATTAAATGAATAACTCTTTAATGATGTAATCTTGGATCGAAACCTACATTCACCACATGAACAACATTCCCCAAAATGGTATATCTATTTGTCAGCATTAGACAATTACATCACATTAATTGTTATTCAAGAAAACAACATATTATAAACTAGGAGGGACACGGAGGGTCCGCCCGAAGTCAATTACCAAGCCTAAGAGGTTGTATACCACAACTCTCCCCCTTAGCGAGTTGTCCCTACTTTCCCCATCCATGTCACAATCTCGAAAGACACATGCCAACTTGTGGGAATGGGCGGAGCTTGCGAGCGACTCTCGACACTTACCACTCCTCAAGCCCATCCTCACCATGGGATTGGGTGGAAATCTTGAGTGGGATCTTTTAGGGCTTTTCCACTTTCTCAAGCCCTTCCCATAAGGTGAGGTTTCAGATAGATTAATATAATATATTTATGCATAAAAATTTCTTATTCATTGACATTAATATGCTTATATAGATAAATCATTACCAACTAAAAATATGCATTTAATGCTTTCTTTTTATATTAAATCAAACTGACATATACGTATGTAGATCACTATTAGTAGATTTCATAGAACCAAAACTCTCACTCTATATATATATTTACATAAATGAGAAAAATCTACAGAATTAGACCAATAGGTATAACACACATAATCAAAATGATACATAAAGTAACAATATCCGGAATCAGATTGACAGTCATGAGGAAGGGAAAATAGCAGAAATACACCTGATCATATAAGGCAGACAGGAAATGGTCAATCGTGTTGATAGTCTGTTGCTTTCCTTTGCTGATATCTGTTATCACAGAATCTAGCAATGCTCGATTCACGAATAACCCCCTACGAAACTAGTCCATTTCCTAGGACCCTGTATTTCAAGCACGCAAAACAAGGCAAAAAATCATTTTATGAAATCTCTAAACCTACCTAGTCCGGGTAGGTGACGATAGGCTCGAGTTTGAGTTTAAAGTCTGACTCCTTTTTATCCCAGGAGTTAGTTTAATTTTTCTAGTTTTTGGTGCGCAAGCGATGAAATTCACCGCTGTAGCACCATTTTCTTCTAACTGTTTTTGGTGCTCGGGTGGTGAAAATCACCGCCATTGCACCTAACTTTATTTGTAATTTTGGTGCTCGGGCGGTGATTTTCACCGCCGTTGCACCTTAAGTTTGTTTTAAGTCAGTGCTCAAGCGGTGAAAATCATCGCCCAAGCACCTTTTTCTGAAGTGAGTTTTGAGTCATTTTAGCCGCATTCAATGCGCGTGACTTGAGTTTGTTTCTAGGTTTTATTAACTTTTTAACACGAGTTATCTCCTCACTTTGTTTTAAACGCCTATCATCTCCATACTTCATGCCTTCCCGTGCGATTTCGAGTTGCCTTCATTAAGATCTTTCTTGGTGTATTCCTCCAGTGCGCATTTTGTGCCTCCATCTTCACCATGACTATCGCAGGTATGTGCGCATCCTATTTTTGTTTCGGTTCTTTGTTTGCTTTGTTTAGGTTTCAAATACTTTTGTTTCTCTCTCATCATTGGCGTTCTTCATGTCTTTGTCTTTCGTGTGTGTTGCTATCATTTTTTCCTACATTTCGAGACCTGGTGCTTCGTTGTTAAAGTTCTCCCCTTTCTCCAAACTGTTCGAAGCTTTGGTGTATAGGCGGGGTTTTTGACGCCGTCGCACAAAAGTACCAAGTAAGCTTCAATGTCTTGGCTGTGATTTTCACTGCCACGACACTGAACTATTTTGCAATGTTGGTGCTCGAGCGATGATTTTCACCGCCTCGACACCAAAATCTGCATCCCCGAAACTCTAAGTTTTTGGTGCTCGAGCGGTGTTTTTCACCGCCTTGATACCAAAATGAAATCACTTCGATGCTCGAGCGGTGATTTTCACCACCTGAGCACCAAAATCTGCATTTTTTATCTAACATTTGAAATAGTGTTTTCTCTTCATTTTCGCCTCCACGCTCATTTCCGCTCCTCATTTTCCACACCACATGGCCAAAACACAGTGACTCCATATCGCCTTGATCATCTCATGCTTTCCCATGTGACATATATTTCCTGACAATCATTGCATCCACCATTCTTGTAGTTTGTTTCCAAAGTTTAGTCGAAGATCCTCGGAGATAAGAAATGCATTGGTCTCTGCTCTCCCAAATGTCAGCTGAAACACTGTCACCATCTCCTAAAGATAAGGAGAAGATGAAGTATAAGTACCAGGGCATTTTCCCTCCAACCGTGGTGTTGTCCAAGGTAGATGAAATCAAAGACTCTGAGATCGGCCATCAAGATCTGGCAGATTTCGTGAGGAGGATTCAACAAAGGCCGTGGGATGAGAATTTGAAAGCCATTGTACATAGAAATCTTCATATGGTTTCAACTTTTCCAAATTCAACCCATCACACGGAGTTTGTACTTCAGGTAGCTGCACACTACATTGAAGAGGACAGAACGGTGAGGGATTCAGCAGGTCAAGTGGTAATGAGGCTTGATGGTGAGTTTTTTGACATAGTCTTCAAAGTTCCGCAAATGGAACAATACACTCCTATCACAATCCAGAGAGCTCAAGAAATAGTTGACAATGATCCAGTCAAAGCCAAAACACTGATTAACTCACAGTGGTTGAAGACTCCTCGACATGTTGTTTCTAGGTGGCCTAAGGGACTCCCCAAGAGTGACTTCAAAGAAGATGTAAGAGATATGATTACCTTGTTAAGCAGAGTCAAGGGCTTGCCTAGATCTTCTTATTTCCAAGATTGGATGTATGAATACATCTGGATCATCCAAAAGAGGAAAGTACACATTGATTGGAGAATGCAAATCAATGACGAAATCCATGAGTAGCTGATCAAGGTGCCCACCACCTTAAAGTTTTATATGACTTCTTTCTTGGTGTACTCAGCAACAGTAATGAGACAGTTTCCAGGTTTATCTACTAGAGGTAATAGGCATTCTACCCCAATCTATGACTACTATTACCAATTGAACCTGAGGGAAAGCTTCCATCATTTTAGAAGAGTCACAGATGCCTTCTTTGCTCCTTTGCTATTTACTTTTGATCTAACTCTGGAGAAGAAGATGATTTCAGATGAATCTTACAAGGCAGTCAGCAAGGTGGGATGTGTGTTTCTATAATTTCCAACCTTCACTTACATAAGGGTAGGTTGTTTCACAGTATGCCCTTATATGTTTCCCAGATACCCATCAGATAAATGGATTCTTATGGAGTTGTGCAGGCAATCAATTTCGGTGCACAAGGAACGACAAAAGAATCATAAGCCAGGGTTTAAGTTTCCATTAACCATTGGCAGGTACATGATCAGAATGGTGCAGAAGGCCAAGAATGTTTCAGCTGAGATGCACATCAATACTATCAAGACCTACAGGTATAGGCGTGACTTTGACTTCAGGGATGTCAAGAAGAAACTCAAGAAAGGTCACAGCCATGTCTACCATTTTGAAGACATATGGGCAGAGTGTAGAGATGAAGAGGATGTGCATAAAATGGATTTCTACAGGTTGACAGTTGATCAAATCAGGGCTCTCCAAATAGCTGATTTTCTTGAAGATTTCACGGATCTGGGTGACATCCTTAATTCTGCCTATGATGAGGACAACATTGCCGGGAAACCTTTGCCTCCAGTACAATGGTCCAAGAAAGAATGTACTTACATGAGAGAAAGGTTGGCCCTTATCCTACTCAACACAGCAGAATGGCTTCACAAACATGGCTATCAAATGAAATCCTTCAAGATAGATTCTGAAGGTGAGCTTCCTAAAGAGAAACCCAATCCACCGCCAGAATCTCGTGCCAAAGAAAAACAGGCCGCGTGACGAAGAGGGCCAAGGATTAAGTTCACTGTGGGGAAAAGTACTCCACAAACTACTAAAATACAAGAAACAAGGGCAACCACATCTCGTGCAGAAGAGAGGGAGCTTGTTTCCGAGGATTTGTCTTCAGACGAAGAAGGAGGAGATACATAGTTTTAATCCGAAGAATCAGACGATGAGAACTCTGGAGAAACTGCATCAAATGAAGAAGAAGAGCAATCAACACAAGAGGTTGAGGAATACCAAGAGGATGAGTAGGTTTTGTCCCCTCCTCAAGGTGAAACCGAACAGGTTCCAGTATCTTCACTTCCTCATACTCCTTCAATTCCTAAATCTCTTGTTCCACCCATTCCTTCTTCTCCTCTTCCTACCACAGTTATAGGGGAAGAAGATGTTTCTTCCCTACTAGTAGTGTCAACAGTGTTGGTTTCTTCTGCAGTTGGCTGATCACAAAATATTAATGACCTATCTAGTTCGCCAGTTTCTCTCCCTAGCTTGTCATCTCCATCTTTTGACATTTCTTCGGAGGCTAAGTTTAACAGATTCATGAATGAATCTTTGTAGAGTCAGCTTGGAGTATAGACAACTAGGCCATAAATGACTACAACGGCGCCCATAGTTATTGTTTCAACTATTCCTCAAAGAGCCCCTGCAGCTCAGGAATTAGCAGTAACAAGTGATGTGTATACTTCTTCCCTTCCCCCTTGGTTGGTGTCGCAGGTTCCTAAACGGAAAAAGCAGATGATCTCCCCCGATGAGCTGGACCTGGAAGAAATACCTACTCCCAAGAACAAGGAAAAGAAAAAGGCTAAGGTATTGTCAAGACTCCAGGTTGATAAAGCTGGTCAGAAGTTTGTTGAGGTAGGTTTTCCTCCACAACCAGAGGGAGATGTAAACGTGGAAGATTATACCATACAGAGAATACAAGGAGAAAGCTGAACGCTATGCCAACATCTTGAGAAACATAGTGGGATCTTCAATGGGTGATGCCCAATCTATGACCTTGGTAAATGTCGAAGAACCAACTGTTCAAAAGGCAGAAAAGCTTGCAGCCAAGGGTAAAGTCTTAAATGAGTTTATTGAAGAGATCATAGATCATGGGACGCGGGTCATCACCACCGCAAGTGAGAAGAAAATACAAATAACCCAGCTGCAGACTGAGCTTAACAAAGAGGAAGGATCACTTGTGAGAGATCTATCCTAGATGGAAAGGACTTTATCGTCATGGCTGAAAATGAAAGAATCCAAGATCAACCAATTGGTAAAGAATGGATTAATACCTGGTAAGGAAAAATATGTGGAAGTGAAAGAATTGCTCAAACACAGAATCCAAGTATTGAAGTTTTTGATTGATGACATTCACCAGGCACAAGAAGATGTTGAAGGCTACCGGGTTCTTCTGGTAAATGGAATGGAAGAATTGCCAGGTGATCTCCTTGATGACGAGCACACCTTCCTTCCCCTCAACGAAATAATTCAAGTGTACAAAGAGGCCTTTATGAAGCTGGTGGATGACAAAGGTTTTACTAAAAACACCATACACACTGTATGTGATCTACGACTATCACTTGATTGTTTCAAGACTCATCTTGAAAGATGTAAAAAGTTTTCTTCGTCTACAAAGAAGTTGATTACCAAAATACATATGCTGGTGGATTTTACAGTCGGACTAGATGACAAGTTCATGAGAGAGACAACAGAGAAATATGAAGACTTCCGCACCCAATGCAAAGAACAATAGTCTTCTTTTAGTCTCCAGTGTTCGCCATTTTTTGGTGTCCCCTACTTTGCACATTGTAAATAGTTATTGACACTTTAGGTGTCTTTTTGTAAAACGTAATTGCACCAAAATATGAGGTGCAATTACATAGAAATAAATTACACTCAGTTAGATTAGGGTTTTCTATTTTTACTCATTTGATTCCCTAATTTTGCTACTCCCTCCTTTCTATAAATAAGAGGGATTTCTTTTGTAATATTTACCTTTTGAGATTTTGCAACGAAGTGCTGCTATTTTGAAACAAGCATTGAGACTTTGTGCTCAATATTGTGAATTCAGATCTAATCAATAAAGAAGAAGATTGCATGCCAGACTTTGTGTTGGAATCGATCATTTTGTGTGTTGATTATATCAGTAGTGATTGGTGTATGAGATTGAAAGGGCTTCAAGTGGTTGATGTAAACTTTGTGTTACATTTATCGTTTGGATTTGTTTATGTTTGAAGATTTTTGTTGAAGGATCTACAAGACTTTGTGCTTGTAATCGTTCTTGTTGTTCGAGGAATCGTTGTGTCTAAGAAGACTTTGTGCTTCTAATACAACGAATGATACTACTACCGGATTCAACATCGAAAAGGCTACGAAACGACTTTGTGCCTTCATGAGCCTTCCCTTTTCTTTTTTTACCTTTTGTTATAATAAATCATACCTGGTATTTCTAAGCTTTGCTTTGTCAAGATAGAAATATTGGCATTACTGTTGTTGTTTAAGTTTAAGTTATTTAGATCTAAAGCTTTTCATAGTGAAGCATTGTAAACATCTTCTCTGAAAAAAGAGAGAAGTATGAATGTAACACACCCCCCCCATTTCATGAGTACAGTGTACATTTTGTAAGTATTCTTTTAAGTTTACTATAGCTTCTAATTAGGAGTAAGAAGGGCGCCTCCCCTTTCTGAGAGGAGAGATCATATCTCACACAGCTGTGGTTGAAGTCTAGATGGCGTAATCTGTTGAAAAGTTGATTACACTATTTTCACCCAACAATATCTATTTTTTTCCTGCTTCATTCCTTCCTCCCATGAATTGGTTCATCCCTTATATCTACGAGTGTGGATGTTTATGTCTTTTTAATAAGATGTGTCTCTTTTGTGGCTATGTCCCTTTGTTTGAGGCATCCCTTGTTCTTTCTTTAACTAGTTGTGATTATCTCTTAAAAGGTGGTTAATACATATTAATATTGTCTTTTATAATTTTTATTCCTTTACCAATCCTTTATGCATTTGATTCCATTAATAATGATCTCTCATGAATTTGATTTCTTTAATGTCTTTTTTCTATTGTTGGGTAACCTCCATGAGATGTCGTTTTGCCTCTCAAATTGGAGCGATCGACGTTTGACATGTGATCTTTATGATTGTTGGTTTAGTTTGTCTATGTGAGGGGGCATAACACAATGAATCACTCTTGAGGTAAAAATTTCTCTCACTCCTTTATATACCCCACCAAAAAATGTGGTTGAGGTCATTGCTTAGGGTGATGAAATCTCCAAGTAGGTCTTCTATAGGGAAAGATATACTATAAATTTTTGATATCCAATCTCACTTGATGCATGAGAAGAGAGCATACACGTGGATCACATTCTTGAGTTTGACACAAAAAGACTTGGATCAACACAATACTTTTGATCTCCAAAATCACTGGTGCAGGGGCACTCCAACCCTTAATGATTAATTGGAATCTTTGAATTTGCAAGGTCTATCCTTCAAATTGGTTCACATAAAGTTTTTTTTTGTTTTAATAAGGTCCCATAAGACTATTTACAATGTAATAAAATAATGTGGAGAGGTCCTTTTGAGAAAATTGTTTAGAAGTTATAAAGTTGGCATTGTAAGTTGTCAACCTACCATGTAATAGGTTCTTAGTGTTTTAGGAAATTGTTAAAGGGCAGTTGAGGAAGTTATACATTATATTTTGGTTCCAAAATGTATTTGAAGCCTTACCAAGGCTCGAATGGGACTGTTGGATGAAGTTTTGAAGCATTAAATATAATAAAAAACTCAGTTTTCCTATTTTTTCCAGCGTTTTTTACTGTTCCCGTGCTTGGTACGGTCTGGTAAATCATTGTACAGGATCCCAATTGGAATGGTTTGAAAGAGAGAAGAGTCTAATTTTTTTTGGTGGTGATTTGGATCATTTTCATTAAGTATTGAGTAAGTTACATCAATTTTAGTGAAAGTGGGTCTGAAACCTTGCAAAACAAGGGTTTGGTCACCAAAATGGATGTAATTCCCACTTCCACCATGCGAAAAATCTGAAAATTGGTGGCATGATAGATTTATGGATCCTATTCATGTTTCAATTTGTTTTATAATAAAATATGGAGTTTTGCAAAATTTATGTGATGCCCTAGGTCTGGTTTTTGCTTTGTACAATCCAAAATCTGATCATTTGAATAGAGTATTTGTTGTTTTTTGAGTATTTGAGAAAATATAATGGATGGAAAGCATGGAAAAGGTCTTGGGGAACCTTTTGGAGTCTTTTAAAGGCATTAGGGGTGTTGGGGTGTGCCTTGACAAGTTGGAAGCTTCCTTGTACAGGCCAAGTTAAGCCTTGCTGTATGGCTTGTAAATCAATTTTTTGATACATTTGTTTTGGGTGTTTGATCCTATGCTTTTGGGAACTTGTGGAGGATGGTGTTAGGAGTCTAAAATCACATTTTATGGTCTAGTTAATGCTTTGAATCAGATTTAGTTTTGACTGTCCTATTGGTTAATGTTGCAAAGTTGCATGGGCTTGTGTAGGGATGATGGAAGAATGGATGTTTTTGGGTGCAAGGTCTATTTTTTTGGTCATGTTGAGTTGTGTGAAGAGTGTTCAAATCATTCCCAAGTCATTTTGAGATGTATGGTTGTGTGATTCAAGTTGAGTGATCAAGTTGCATTGTTGAGGGGAATAGTGAAGTTGATGTGTGCATTGAGAGAAGCTTTTCAAAAAAAAGGTGTTGCTTCCCCTGCCACTTTGCATCAATCACCAACCAATGCAAAGAGAGATCATACAAAAAGAGAAGATCCCAAACACAATAAACAAGTTCTTTGACCCTTTATTCTACTTTAATGTCTAATTTAGTTATAAAAGATGAGTCTTTGACCATGGAGTTGCAAAAAAAATGTTATTAGCTTGTTTTGAGTGGTCATGGGCTAATGTTGGCTGCAAAGACTATGCTAGAATGATAATAAAACAATCCAAGTTATTTGGTCAATCCAAAAGATTTTTAAATAATGGAGCAAATTCATGAATTATGACAATTTATTATACCTGATGCAATCCTCAAAGCACAAATTGGATACGCCAATATATGCATAGATCCATTGAAGGCCCAAATTTATGAACTCATCAATCCATAGAGCACATCCACTGATTTTTTAACACATTTTCCCAAGTAGAAGTCTCTATAAAAAATGTGAGTAAATTAGCAAAACATAAGGGAAATGATTGAAAGTGATAACAATTGGTTAATTAGATAACACAACCCATTGTAAATTTAAAGCCTTATCAAAAAGTTGAACGTAATTTTTTTGAAAATAACAGAAAATGAGAGTTTTGAACATGCATAATGGTGTTAAGATTGGATTTAGTGCAACCGTTGAAGCTTTGGTGCATTTGTTGAAATGTAGAGTGCTATTGTCGAACTGGGACATAATCATCAAACCGAACCTACAATGACATAAAATACTAAAACAACTAGAATTGTAGTTAGTAAATTAAAGACATGGGTCCCATCAAGCATGCCAAAAATGTGTGCATGAATTATTTTCTTGAAATGAGGGTGATCCCACAATAATGAGTTCCATTTTTTGGCTAAGATGATGCAAACTAGTGATTTGTGGTGATTTATGTGTAGACTATATATATATATATATTGAAATAAATCATGAATCTTTCAGCATCTCTTTTAATAATAGTTTTTAAAGGAGATGGAAAAAAAAAGTGCAATCTAATTCCAAAAATTTTGAAAAAATTATATTTAGAATCTATAGACAAAACGTCACAAATCACTAGTTTGCATCATCTTCAAGTTCCTCACGATTTTGCTGCTATAGGAGCCCGAAAGTGAAGATTTAGTTAAAAAAATTGAATTCAGTGTCCAATTTGCCCAAAAATTGTAAACCAGTATTGTGGGATCACCCAAACAAAATTTTCAGAAAGTAACATTTATGTCATCCAACATAACCTTTTTTCTAGAAATGATAAAATTTTAATTTTTAAAATATAGATTCTTAACATTAATATCTAGTGTATGGATATTTTTTCATAATTATTTGTTACATATGTTTTTTAATTAATTTTTGAAGTTATTGTAACTATAATTTGGACATAGGTGTATGTCGTCTAACATAACTTGTGTATATATCAAAATTCAATTTACTTTTTTGGTGAAACAAGGACATCAATACCTAGTGCAAAGGTATTTTTGATTTGTTTTTACAATGGTTTACTATTTTTTCACCTTTGTAGAATGAAGAACTTGATGTTCAGTGAAAAACCTATGGTTAGTAAAATTAAAAATTGAATATATGATCAAATGAAAAAATATCGAAGCTATAATTGTTGAAAAGATCATTTTGAGGACTACGATGTTGCAAAATATCTTCTCAAGTTAACTACATCTGAAGGTCCAACATGAGGTTTAAAACTATATTTTCTGAGGAAATTTTGATGCAAAAACCAAAACTGTCTAGCTAAGCCCCTTTGTTCAAAGGTCTGTCGATCGAAGGTACATTCAATCAAAAATATTAACTTCATTCGAAGGTATCTTCGATTGAAGATATTAACTTCATTCAAAGGTACCTTCGATCAAAGATATTAACTTTGTTCGAAAGGTACCTTCAATTCAAGATATTAACTTCATTCAAAGGTACCTTCGATCAAAGATATTAACTTCGTTTGAAGGTACCTTCAGCCAAAGATATAAACTTCATTCGAAGGTACCTTCGATCAAAGATATTACCTTTGACCGAAGGTACCTTCGATCGAAGATATTAACTTTGTTCGAAGGTACCTTCGATCAAATATATTAACTTCGTTCAAAGGTACCTTTGACTGAAGATACCTTCGATCGAAGATATTAACTTTGTTTGAAGGTACCTTTGACCGAAGATACCTTCGATCAAATATATTAACTTCATTTGAAGGTACCTTCGATTGAAGATATTAACTTCTTTTGAAGGTACCTTTGACCGAAGGTACCTTCAATTGAAGATATTAACTTTTTTTGAAGGTACCTTTGACCGAAGGTACCTTCGATCGAAGATATTAACTTAGTTCGAAGGTACCTTCGATATAAGATATTAACTTCTTTCGAAGGTACCTTCGATCGAAGATATTAACTTCGTTCGAAGGTACCTTCGATCAAAGATATTAACTTCATTCGAAGGTACCTTCGATCAAAGATATTAACTTTGTTCAAAGGTACCGAAGATATTAACTTCGTTTGAAGGTACCTTTGACTGAAGGTACCTTCAAACAAAGGGCTTGTTGATCAGACAAAAAATATTATTTAAATGCCTTCGATTGAAGGTCATAAAATTAAATTTAATGTTTATTTAATTTTAGCTGCCAACCTTCCATCGAAGGCCAATTTAGTTGATGTTCCAAAAGAGAATGTCTATTTGAACTACATGTATATATACAAGGTTGAATTTTTGTGATTTTAATATCAAAAAATAAAGAAAAATTCACAAGGTGTGTTCAAAAGGTCATTTTTTTGCAAGTGTTTTAAAAATTTGGAACATGGAATTGACAAATAATTATCAAGATTATATTTTGCAAAGAAGATGGGAAATCCAAGGAACAGGAAAATAAGGATGAACAATATCATTCAGAAGAAATGAAATGACAATTGCGTGAAAGAAGGATGCAAAGATATTATGCACAAAAAGAAGGTATGTATATTTTATATTATAAAGTATGATTTTTTATTCAATTAAATCATCTTCTAGATAAGATTAGGATCAATAAGACAAATTTTTTTCACAACTTCTTTTACTATATTTTACATTCATTTTAGATATCCACTTTGTATGTTTTTTAGCCTTGTTTTGCCTTGTTTTATCCCCATCTAGTCATGTTAATCCTTTTTCATCTTATATTTGAGTTGTGTGTCCCCTTATAAATCCCTCCCTAATAATAAAAAGATGCAAATTCACCTAAATAGCCAAGACTTCCTTATAGAACAAAGCCTCCTAATATTAAATATTAGCCACACACCTAATATACATTTGGGCCATATCTTCTCACATTCCTTGACTAGAGGGGATAATTTTGATGATTTTTAGCCACCAAAATAAATATGTCTCATTTATGATCCACCTATCATAAATCTAATGTTCACCTACCCTAAAACCCTTAGCTAACATATAAATAAATCCATCTTCCTCCACTTCTCATCATCATGCATCTACAAGAATTTTATATTGAAATAATAAATTTGTTGCACAAGAACTCTTTACAACCATCTCTTATCCATCCCAAACCCTTAGAACCTCCATTAATAATTAATAATTGAATAATAATGTAGACATGAATGTAAACTTTTAGTTATTAGCCTTTTATTGGGTAGATAAAAAGGTTCATTTTGAAGCCCCACATGATTGATAACAAATATATGTTGTTTCCCATCTAACTATGTGACAAAACATGAATTATTCAATAATCTATTTAAATTTCTTAGCTCAAAAATCCAAGTCGGTTATTCTACTAGTAAGGAGGGGCATTTGGTATGAATTTTGGAGGTTAGATCTTGGTTATTTTTCTTCCCATTTTACTTCTCATTCTCTTGTGCTTTAAATTAGTTCGAGGTGTCCCTTGTTTGAAGAATAATCATGGGCCTTCCCATGATATGATTTTGATAAAATTACTAAGTATTTGCATTTATGAGTATAGTTTTTAGGGTTTAAATCTTTACTCTTTGCTAGTTATGTGAAATATGCTCCAAATTATTTTAAAAATAGCATTCAAGATGCGGTTTAAATATGAATTTTGAATGTTAAAATATTTACATTCATTGTCAAACTTCAACATGATTTATTGAGTGACCAAAAATAACCTACTCTTCTTTTAGAAATTTAATACTTCTCCCTAATTATCATTATAGTCAAATAATATGTTCATTTTTCCATAATTCTTGTGGTTAATTGAATATGTAAGTTTGTATGCCATATATATATTTTGGTTATTAAGGTTCTTTGATTTAGTATAGAATACTTCAAAATCCTGCAACCAAATATAAATATTTAACAATCTTATCAAAAACATATTACAAATAGGCACAAATTAGAGCACTAGAATGCCAATAAACCGCTATAAATAATATAAACATCATATGTTGTTCTTTTTTTCCTAGTAGGCCCATGTATATATTTTCTTCACATTTTGTCATAGTATCAAAATGTACAAACTAGATCTCCAATCTTACCATAAAGAATGGTTTTGTAAGGTTTTTAATGAACATTTAAAAACTATATCTCCAATCTCTATCTAGTATGCTTTGATGGATATCCATATCATGTTCAAAAGATCCCATTTTTTACACAAGTTACAAGTAAATGTGAAATAATTGTTCCAAAAGGCATTTTCCTTAGTTGGAGAAGTGGTGTGTACTAATATACCTCTGATGTTTATATTGGTAATTTTAATCTTAACCTTTTTTATTAAAGAGTATAAATGTAACCAACAATATTTGAATATAGGTGTATGAAAATATTAGGATACAATTATGTTTATAAAAAATAACAATATTAGAATAATTTTTTCTCAATTTTTCTAACATTATAATGATCATTTTATTGTGTTTGGTATTAGTTCAAGATGTTCTTATTTTGGAGCATAAGATTGGATTTTTCTATGGTATGGTTTTAGAAAAAAAATTAAATATTTACTTTTCCCAATAAAATATTTAAACTTTAAATCTATTATATATATTAGTTTGTGCAATATAATTAAAATCAATTGATAAAAATAGGAGTTCAATATTTACATTTAGTTCTAGCTTTAGAAAGTAGATCTTGACTGACCTAGTCTAAGAATTATGCTTCTTAACATTGAATGATAAGGTATACCTAGTGAAGATAAATTTTATTATAAACAACATTTTATAAGGAAAAAACTAATGCATCTCCAACTAATTTATATTAAATAATAGTTTAATTTAAGATAAAGAGTTGAAATAATATTATTATAATAAATTTTAGAATTTAAATAAAATCATATATTTCTAAAACTAGATCAAATGTGTATTTTACATACTAACATTGATTTTATATTATAAACTTCAAGAATGTTAGAGGTCTAATATCCATGTTTAAATAGTTAGAGGATACTAGCAGCTACAATGAAGCTCAAAATCTTGATGTCTAGGAACTAACTTTTGAAAATTGTCATTTCATGGTATTAGAATGATGAAACAACTTTAGTTAAAGGTAAAAAGGAAATTTGTATTGTTTCATTTGATTATGATATATACTATTATGCTCTTCTAGAATAATATCATTCAATACATTCCATTGGAAATTTGTATTGTTTCATTTGATTATGATATATACTAGTATGCTCTTCTAGAATAATATCATTCAATACCTTCCATTGGAAATTTGTATTCTTTCAATTGATTATGATATATACTATTATGCTCTTCTAGAATAATATCATTCAATACCTTCCATTCGATCTGAAACCAGTCTCTAAAACATTAAGATTAATTGATATTGATGAAGTTAAGAGCATGCAATTAGTTAGTGCTAACTTTTAGAGAAACTAAAAAGGAGCATTTAGGTGATATGTTTTAAACTCACAAAAATAATTTTAGTGAATAGATATAGTTTATTTTCAACATTGGATTGCATGTGTTAAACTTTAGCATTAGTGTAAAACTACACTATGAATGTAAAATTAATTTATATATTTAGTATTGGTGCAATGAGAATTTTGGAGAGTCATGATGCTTTCATGCCAAAATTGAAAGGAATATATAGATACTTGTTATATTTCTTATAAAATTATATATCTTTGGGTGGGAATGAATACTCCACCTTAAATAAAAAGAAATAAAAAAATATAACATTTAAAGGATATGCATGCTAAAATGTTAAAAATCTATGAAAAAAATAAAAACATAGGGCAAGGATATTGTAGTTTCTCATGTTTTAACATTAAAATTCATTTCTTAACATTCATAGATATTTTTGTAATGTTTTGATCATTATGGATGAACTAATAGTAATTAGAACCATGATGATCTATTTTTAGATTTATTTTTTGTTCAACATTATATATACAATAATTTTGTGTTATGAGATTAATTTCGAATTTAATTTCATTTTGATAGATTCAAATATATGATTATGAGATTTAAAATTCCCATCTTTATTTTTTCTTAGAACAATTCTTACATTTTGTATTGTAAAAATTCATAAACATTAAATATAATAGTGAAGATGAGAAGAAAATGACAACTTTTCTATATATGTTTATGGACTCATAATATTTAACTCCCTAATCTTAATAATATGAGATAGTAATATGTCAACACATTTATTTCCAAGATAGGAAGTTGTTATTAAGATAAATAAATAATCTAAGTAATTAAGTCCTATGTTGGCAGACTCAAATAATCAAATGTAGAAAAGGTATATACTTAGGGAAATGGATGTATATCTTAGATAAAAATAACTATTCTCTTTCTTATATCTATTGAAATGAGAATTGTCATTCACATCATACTAAAAAACTATTACATAATATTATCTTTATAAGACCATTATTTTGTATAAAATTAATTATAGAAATGTAACTTTCAAAACATAATTTATTTATTAAATTAACAATAACATGTTAATTTATTTATTTAAATGTACTAAATTCTAACACCCTTTAGTACTACATAGAGAAAAACTAGAAATTATAAACCCTAATTGCTCAAAACGAAATTCCAAATTGCATTCACTTGCAGCCTAGGTGCACAAATTCTCATCACCAGAGTAACTGCATCCTTCTTGAGGATCACAATTCCTATAGAAGGCGTCCATAATCAACATCTGTTGGAATTGGGATCGGTTCACTCGTAGTCTCCTCTGGTTGGCAATCTTTTGATAGTGATTTCCAAGAAAACCCTTTTTGGTTTGTTTGTTGTGTCGGTTGTTCTTTATGGGTGCGAAGTGTGGGGAAACAATATGTTAAAGTGCAGTTGGAGGCAATTAGAAAGAATCTAGAAACATCTAATAACAAGCAGTCTCAAAGTTAAAACCACAGTCCCAGATGAAATTCTTTTAGCTGAAGTTGGGACTTTTCCATTAGAAGCATCGGCATTAACTCAGTTGATAAGCTATTTAAAAAAGGTTGAAAACATGGATGACCACCATTGGCCTAAAATGGTTATGAAGGAGACGCTAGATCGTAGAAAAAAAACTTGGATGAGGCAGAACAACAAGTGGATGGACAAGTGGGACATCAATTTGCAAGAGTGTCCTAGCACCAATAGTGAAATAAAAACCTATGTGAATGAAAAATTTAGAACTGCCATGTGGGCAAATCAGATTGGGTGTAAAAAAGCTTACTACATCAAAGAGTTTAACCTGGAAAAGGATCATGGTGAAAAAACTTATTTAGGTGCAGCTATTAAAGGAAAAGCACCGTTGTTAGTTGCGCAATTGAGGACGGGATCACATCACCTTAGGTGTGAGACTGGTAGGTGGAAGATACCCAAAGAAACTTGGGAAGAAAGAACTTGTATTTACTGCAATAAAGGGACTATGGAAACGGAATGGCACTTCATCATGGAATGCACCGCTTACAAGGATATCCATACTCAGCATGAAAATAGTTTGAAAGTTGATAATATGCACCAGCTCTTTGGGGAAGACAAAATTAATCAGACGGCTAACCTTCTAGTCAAAATTAATAGTAGGAGACTCGACTTGGAAAAGAACATGAAGACAGATTAGGCCTGATTTTGTCTTGGTCCCTTAGACTGTTTAGTCTCGTAGACGTCATTAAAATCTTTCTTTCATTCATTCCAACTTTTGACACAACAATCGTGCCATGCTTTTTCCATCATAAGTTTTTCCGCTGTGCAACACAATTACAGTACTCTGCAAAAGATCTCCCCAGATGTTCAGGGGCCCAAGTCTCTACGCGCTCTGCAATGATTCGCAAACGTTCCCTGGAACTTGGCGACTGGATCCATTACATTATTCGTGGCCTGTTCTTCTAATCCCTTGTATATCACCACCTTTACCTACTAATATACCACGGTGCTGGTGAGAATGCTGCCACAGGTAAAAAGAGAATGTTGTTACAGGAAGCACACAAAATAGAGAATGATCTACAGGATTGAATGCGCCTCCAAGATAAATAAAATGGCATCAGTGCCTTTCCTATTTGCAGATTCGAATGCTAAACCAAGCGTGCGCAGTCCATTCAGTTTCTCTTATTTATTTTTTAAAATTTGGGATGATAACAATGGATAGAATGAAGTGTCAAACAAGGGCAAGTGTGTACAGAGAAAAGAGAAAAAATGCAATGAATGATGGAAGTCAAAAGGGTTTTGCACATGGTTTATATTGTTCATCTGTTGATGAATATAAGAATGGAAGAAAACAATAGCAGTTGCACTGGTCCTTACTGCATAATCATCGTAAACACGTTTTGGAGAGGTCCAAGAATTAACTTGCTTTGATACCAGATTGAAATGAGAGGAATAATGAAATTACTCTCGAGTTAAGAATCTGTCATTCAAATGGCACTAAAAAACTATTACATAATGTTGCTTTTATAAGACCATTATTCCCGTAGAAAACTAATTAAGAAAATATAATTTTCAAAACCAAATTTATTTATTAAATTAACAATAACATGTTAATTTATTTATTTAACTATTTAATCTCATATACTAAATTTTAACAATATCTATTAAACCAATTGATTTTTTATCCAAATTTATGATACACACAAAATACATAGTTGTGACTAGATGGTAGTATCACACCTCAAAAGCTTGCATTAATGTTTAGAAATAAATTTTCCCTATATTGTGACTAAATTTTTTATTCTAAAGTTAATGTTAGGGTACTTTAATTTATATTTTATGTTAGAATTTGAATATATAATATACCATCCACCCCCAAAATAAAATTCATAAGAATCACACTACATAATGTGATAGTGGCTTTCAACTTTTTAATGATGATTACTATATAAAATCGTGTCTATTACATATGTTAATTTATTTATTTACTTATTTAAATTCTAATCTAAATTTTTTAAAATTTGGATGTTGAAGTTTCCTTTTATTAATAGTTTTTATTCAACCCAAAGTTTGATTGTTCACTAGCTATATTTAGAGAATTGATATATGAATATTATCTTTTAGAGAATTGATATATGAATATTACCTTAGGCATACTGCATAAATTATAATTTTTGAGTTCAAGGTGAGTAGTTTTCAAATTTAATAGTTAAATAAATTCATCCACAATTATAGTTTAGTTCTACAGAATATTAGTTCATAGAATCAAATTCTAAAAACATGTGTATTTGGACATATGTCATACAAAATTGAAGTGATGATTAAAGGCCATCTTAAGGGTCATATGCCATAATAAATTTAGCTAGAATTATGCCTCTTACTAATTTCATTTACTTTTTGTTTATGGAAATGAATTGTAATTCCCCAATGCATCATATATGTAACACATACTAACAATTTCCCTAGATGGTTCACCTTGAATCAACAATAAAGCAAGTATTGTAGGTGGGAAATAAATGTAGACATGTAAGTGAGCTCAATTTTCTGCATAACAATGGTAATGGAAATATAAGCAATTGAATTTTGTAAGAGAGGGGGACCAACCACTGTAAGGCCCCAGATCACAAAAGGTCAAGAGTGGAAACACTGCTCTAACTTACCTTAGTTTCAAGGAATGTTATGATAGGAGGGATGAGAATGATGAGCACTATGTGTCCTTCGATCACTCTATAAAACCGAGAGTTGAAAGGAGACCAGACGAACCATTTTTTCAAAGTCAACTCTACGTCGTAGGTAGCTCTCTATCCGAGGACAAAAGTACAACTCTCGGACGGCAGTGCGGTGCGCTGGCGTCTCATAGGTGCGCTGGCGTTCATACAGCTAGAAAACCAGAGATGAGTTTAAAACCCCAAGAAATGACTGAGTGTCTAGTTTAGAAGTTTCGAGAAGTAAAGAACAAGACTAGGAAGAATGAAAAGTAAAGACGAATGTGATAAAGTGTAATACCCCTCCGTTTTTCTATTTTGATGTGATTGTAATTTATTCAGATGTTATCATTATGGCATGCTTTAGATTAGCATAGATGTTATTTGAATTAATGAGGTTTTATGCCTTTGATTATATTATTGATGTTAGATTCGTCAGTTGGTAATACTGTATTGGTGAAGGGGACAGATTGCATCACTTGCTTGTGAGCACCCTGCGATTATGTGATTCCCTCCTCACGGTTTGTTTTATATGATGAATATATACATGTGTGATATTCTATTATTCGCAGGTTGACAGGTACAAGACATTGACTCCACCTGGTTTCACAGGGTTGAGCGTGTCCATTGCCACCAACATTTGATTGGGAGATAGTAGCCAGGTTTCTCGTGTCAAGTCATGAGTGTGTCGTCAATTTAGTCTGGTTCAGTTGTTTTAATATTGTGTAACTTGCCCGAATTTTATTAAATTGCAAGTTAGAAAACAGTAATTGAATGGCTTATGTAGTTAAGTTGTTGATTAAATTAATCTGGTTATAATGTGAAAAATGTTATTTTATTATTGATTAATTTAATTTAATTAATATAATAATTAAATCTCGGATTAGATTTATTTTATTAATTAATTAAATTAATTATGTTGAAATGAAGTTAGTTATGCATTTTGGAAATTAATATATATTTTGAATTTAAATTAAGTTGGAAAATTTGAAAAAAGTTTAAATTTTAATTTTTTGAAAATTAAAAAATGCAAAAATTGAAAATTGGAGATATTTTCTATTTTGTTTCTGAAAATTGATGATGGTGGTTGAAAATGAGATATTTTGCAATTTTCTTTATTATTGGGTTTTTTCATGAATTTTGAGAGAGGATGAAAAAAATTGGAAATATGGAGAAGGAAGAAATGTCTGGTTTTGTGGGTTTTGGATTTGCTTGAACGAACTGGAATCTGAAGAAGAATCATTGCACCCTTTTGGATCTTCTCAAACTTATGGAAACCAAGTTTTCTTTTATTTAATTAATTTCTTTTTTTTCTTGAAAGAATTTACAACTCTTATTTGTTATTAGAAAATATATAAACTTTCTTGAGATTTGTATGAAAAACCCATCTTGAATCTGCTTTCAAAACTTCAAACCCTTTATTGGCCCCCATACAGGGGACGGCTATGGAGGCAGAGCCTCCTCCGCAGCCCCTTCCCCGCTCCCCCTGCGGTCGCCTAAGCACGTCGCCCACATACTGGTGGGTCAGTTGTACTTACCACAGTCGCACCACCAGTAAGGGGGGTCGGTTGTGCATGTCGCAGCCTGTGGAAAACGTGTTTGCCACCTCCCTTCTTGAAACGCGCGTGTAGCCCAAGGAAACCCACGCCCTAATTTCAATTGGTTTTTTTTTTAAATAAATAAAAATATTATATTTTATAATATTAAATATTGTTTAATAATATTTGATATTATATTTTATAATGTTAAAATATTAATATTTATTGTTAATATGTAGATATGTATATATATATAATATTTTAAATATTATATTTTATAATATTAAAATATTAATATATATTAGAAAGTGATTTAATTAGTGGCATGTGTAATATAATTGAGAAAAATTTATATCTAAATGCTATAGTTAAATTATGGATTTTTATTTTAGAATAATATATTGAAAAAAGACAAATATTGGATTTAAGAGTAATATGTTTTAATAATGAGTTTAATTGTTTTAAAATGTTTTATTTTGCAAACGAGGTGTAGATATGTTAAAATGATATATTTTAAATCGAGGGAGTAAAAGTTTATTTTATTATGATTTGCAAACAATTAAGGATTAAATATTTGATTCTAAAATAATAGATAAATTAATGGATTTTAAAGTAATATATATATTTTGGGAAAAGAGGAAACAATTATTTATTTCGAAATGATATTTTCTGAATGATTGAAATAAATATCTATTTTATATTAAATTAAAAGCAATTAGAGAATGAAATATTTGGTGTATATTTCGTCTTTGTCTGATAGAGTCGTTGTTCAACTCAATTTTATTAAATGTAGTAAAGTATCGAAGGTTAACTAAGAAGTGGATTCAGGAAATCAGAAGTAGATTTAAGTCTGATTAAATTGTTTGTTTAAACGTAATTCCTTATGATATCGCTTTGGGATAATTAATTAGAAAGGGTTGTTAAGTCTTCCTGGCAGGGTTTTAAAGATGTGGGTTGTCGTATCATGTTGTCAACATGTTTGGAATGGATGAAGTAAATGTTCATTTCATTATTATTGAAAAAGAAGTTAGGGAATTAAATATTTGGGTTAAATGTCTTCCTTTGTCTGAAAGAGGCGTTATTAAATTAGCTTCATTGCGACCATAAACTACTGAGCTATATTAAGGAAGTGGGTTTAATATATCCAAAAATTAGCTATTTTCCTCGCAATTTCCTTATGTGATTATTTCCTCTATGTCGTGTTTGGGAAATGGGTTATTTGTGTCCTTATTATGTAAGTCTTCCAGAGGTTGGGGGTTGTCACTTTGTGAGGTCAATCGATTGATAAATTCTTTGGGTTTGTGCTTGAGGTTATGTCAACGTTATTACCCGATTTCCACGAACAGGGATGTTTGGTACCTCCTATGGAAGGAGTGGATTATGTGATTGGTGGCTCCTTGTAAGGAGTGGTGTTGATATCATTGTTACCTCCAGAGCTGGAGTGAGTTCTTTTTATGTTTCCTCCTAGTGTTAGAGTGGTCGTGATGTCTTTTTTGTATGCAATTGGCTTTCTCTTGTGTTTGGTTATGTCTGGTATGTTGTCAAGTAGAAGAATGACTTTCGTTAGGGGCCAGAGTCGTGAGAGGTAAATTGGGTAACCTTTAGAGGTAGTTTATTCGAGTGATAATTAAAGTAATGTAATCCATGTCAGTAATGTTATGGTGTACTTGTAGTTGGTACTTGATTTTATGTGTATGGCTCTTTTAACATACTCGATTTGTGTTATATCCGGAAGCAATGTGACCATGTTAGAATTGTACTTGTGATGTACTTGCATTGTACTAGTGAGGTACTAGTTTTGTACTTGAGTTGTACTTATGATGTATTTGAGTTGTACGTACATTGAACTTGAGTTGTACTTGTGTGGTTTATGTGATTGGTTGTGTCAGTTTGGGTTCAGTTATATTTCAGCCTATGTCTAGAGGTAGTTGGTCTTGTCTAGGAATCCTTGTTACTATCTCCTAGCACGGGGAGTGGGCCTTTGGGTTCCACTTGGTTGGGTGGCGTGCACCTTACTCCGTTGGGCTTTCTTCTTGTTCGTGTGGATGAGATTTCGAATTGGAGAGCTCTCGTGGGATCCTGTTACTCTTTATGCTTATTTTCATTTTAGTTAATCTTGTAAATTATTACCCCTCATCTGTTATCGAGGTGGAAGTTGTAATATGTAACCATGCTTTTGGATTTACCTCATTCAGGGAATGAGAGTTGTAACCTTATTGTACTTTGGGATCTTATGGTATCTTTTACTTTTATGTTGTAATTTATCTTGGATGGAATGTATGTGTTCTGAATTTCATAAGTAATTAAATGTTGTGGTTTCAATTCTTTATGTTGTTCATGGGTAATTAAGTAATCTTAGTCTCATAACCTTAGAGGTTGTTGCAATGTGTAGTGAACTTGCATATTAATTGTACTTAATCAAAAAAAAAAAAAGTTCGTTTGAGTACTTAATTGCAACTTCTTCTAGGGTTGCGTGGCAAGGTGTTACACATGGTATCAGAGCCTCAGGTTCATATACTGGGTACTTTGTGCCCACTAGGTTGTCCCTATGAATCTGTTAGTGGAATTGTTATGTGATCACGTGTTCATGGCTTTTACCTTAGCATGATGTACTCTATGGAAAAGAGTAGCGTGAAAGTAACTCGATAAAAAGGTTATGGTCGGAAAGTTTTGTTCGTATCCCATGGGTTATGGTATTGTATGTTCCTATGGGATTGAATATGTATTTGTATCCCTGTAAATGTAAGAAACCAGTAATTATATCTTGTTTGAGAGTTGTAAATACCTCGTGCTTGTTTTGTGTATCCATGAGATGGTGATACATGGTACCCATCCTTGAGGAAAAGTTACACTTTGGTGTGGGATTTACCATACCATTATGTGTGTGTGCATGTTTGTTACCCGATTGAGGGCCAACCCATGTGTGGTTGAAACTTATATATAAGAGTAACCAAAAGTAGTTCTTCTTCTTTTGGTTCTCTAGATCCTCAATCCATAAAGGGATAGTAGCAACCACAAGTTTCTTGGGTGGAGTGTGTAGCGTACGCATATTACGACGCAGAGTGTCTTAGCTCAACCAATCCCGAGGAATCGTACCCACTACTTTCCCTTATAATGGATCAGGATACTTGATCCATAAGTGTTAACCTAATCTCTACAAATTTGAGTATTGCAACATAGGTATGTTAGCTATGCCTGGACGTCCATGGAGGCGTTGATCTGGCATAGCGAGTAAACCTCATCTATATGAGAGGTGAGACTCGGTAGCCCCATAGTGATATTATCATATTGCATCATGTATATATGCCCTATCTTACTTGTGTTCTGACATGATGTACTAGATACGATGCCACACCCGTCTGGTGTTCCGACACAGTGTTGGTGTTGATGTCGTGTGATGACACGATTGCCATGTACGTAGACACGTGAAGGCGCATTATGAGATTTTCTTTGTTAGCCTACTTGTGCGATGAGTGCTATGGGGCCTCAACACTTGTAGAGGGATACTCATGGTTGCCTTGACCATGTTGGTCGAGTAGCATATGGGTAGATCCTATCCATGTATACCTCTGGCTTCAGCGAGTACCTGTGTCTGCCTTCTCCATGAGGTATTGCTATGTGGGGAGTGTTCTGCGCGTGCCTACTTCCGCGAAGCCACAGACACTTTGCCATGCGGCATATGACCAGTACGTTCCTATTCCGACTGGCGTATGACCATGTTGTGTGTGAACACAATGCAAGGTGTAGTCGAGGAGTACACCATATGCCATGTGGTTGGCCTTTTCACTCTACACCACATGAGGGACTATCGTGATAGTTAGACGTTGTTTCCTCCTTCCTCGTTCGGTGGCTAGTATCTAGTCACGCGGTGTTATACAGTGCAATTTTAAATATTGTGAACTTTCTTTTGGTTATTGATGATTTTTCAGTTGATCATGAGGGTCAACACTTTGTTATATTTGATTGTGAAGGTTTAGCCACAACTTGTGATCTTATTTTCTTATAACCCTAGTGGTTATATATTTGATTTAGTGTTTAAATTATGCGCATTATTGCCTTATTGTTGAAATTGAACATTAATTTTCTCTTCTTTATGAACTTGGTGGTTAAGCTAGTTATCATTTTTGTTTCCAATGTCGTCTATATGTTATATTGTGAATTCCTCTCCAAGGACGTATGAGACAAACTTGGTGAGTGTGTACGAGGAAGTAGACGCAAGAAACGTAGAGGATGGGGGTATGGGAGGCTATTATACAGCTAGGACCCACTACTCACCTTTGTGTGATGACTATCTCTTGGAGGCTAATCACCTTACACAATAAGAGACAGGTCATGGTGATCTTGTCTGGATGGTTTCACTTTATGTATGACCTAACACCATCAAGCCACTGATTGTGATGTTGGTTTATGTGAGATGGATTTTGGCTCTCGGCTTATGGTTTTTGTGAGATAGATATCGGTTCTTGGTTCATGGATTCTTCTATCATGCTTTGGTATGCTGCTTTCCAATGTCCGGATGGACCCTTGTGTAGCCTTGTGATGATTCTCGGTGATGTGTATTGGTGCATGTGTGTATTTTGTATGTTAATCCATGGTTATGTGTTTTGAGACTTTGTTGGTGGTTGATTCACCATGTTGGTCTGTATGGATTGATAGTGTTCTTGGTTGAGTTGTTTATGGCTCAGTTTTATGTTGTTTTTATGTTGAGGTTTAGAGTGGTTCAGTTTGGAACCCTTGGCTTTTTTTGATTGTATGGATTTTGCAGGCTTCCAAGAGTAAGCATGACCCTAGGGGGGGAGGATGTAATACACCTCCGTTTCGCTATTTTGATGTGATTGTAATTTATTCAGATGTTATCATTATGGCATGCTTTAGATTAGCATAGATGTTATTTGAATTAATGAGGTTTTATGCCTTTGATTATATTATTGATGTTAGATTCATCAGTTGGTAATGTTGTATTGGTGAAGGGGACAGATCGCATCACTCGCTTGCAAGCGCCCTGCGATTCCGTGATTCCCTCCTCACGATGTGTTTTATATGATGAATATATACATGTGTGATATTCTATTGTTCGCAGGTTGACAGGTACAGGACATCGACTCCACCTGGTTTCACAGGGTTGATTGTGTCCATTGCCAATGGCATTTGATTGGGAGATAGTAGCTAGGTTTCTCATGTCAAGTCATCACCCTAGTCATGAGTGTGTTGTCGGTTTTAGTCTGGTTCTGTTGTTTTAATATTGTGTAACTTACCTAAATTTTATTAAATTGCAAGTTAGAAAAAAGTAACTGAATGGCTTATGTAGTTAAGTTGTTGATTAAATTAATCTGGTTATAATGTGAAAAATGTTATTTTATTATTGATTAATTTAATTTAATTAATACAATAATTAAATCTTGGATTAAATTTATTTTATTAATTAATTAAATTAATTATGTTGAAATGAAGTTAGTTATGCATTTTGGAAATTAATAGATATTTTGAATTTAAATTAAGTTGGAAAATTTGAAAAAAGTTTAAATTTCATTTTTTTGAAAATTAAAAAATGCATAAATTGAAAATTGGAGATATTTTCTATTTTGCTTCTGAAAATTGATGATGGTGGTTGAAAATGAGATATTTTGCAATTTTCTTTATTATTGGGTTTTTTCATGAATTTTGAGGGAGGATGAAAAAAATTGGAAAAATGGAGAAGGAAGAAATGTCTGGTTTTGTGGGTTTTGGATTTGCTTGGAGGAACTGGAATTTGAAGAAGAATCATTGCACCCTTTTGGATCTTCTCAAACTTATGGAAACCAGGTTTTCTTTTATTTAATTGATTTCTTTTTTTTCTTGAAAGGATTCACAACTCTTATTTGTTATTGGAAAATATATAAACTTTGTTGAGATTTGCATGAAAAACCCATCTTGAATCTGCTTTCAAAACTTCAAACCCTTTATTGGCAAATGTTTTTCTTCAAAAAAAAACAATGGTGATCATGACTGAAAATGATTATTTTATGAATGGTTTTCTCAATTTATTCTGAAAATTCTTGTTCGAGAATATATATATACAAATATATATAGTTATAGTTATACATACATTTTGTATATCCAATATTGAATTAATGTTGTCAAATTTGTTTTTTTAATTAAAAAAATAAAAAAATAAAACAAATTAAAGCCTCTGGAAAAAAGAGCGGATTAAATCCGCAATTCTTTGTTGAAAACAAAAATATAAATATAAAAATAAAAATTTAAAAACCCCTGGGTTTGGGAAGTGTGGGAGGCGTTGCCCCCACAAACGCCCCCATACAAGGATGGCTTCCCCGCTCCCCGCGGCTTAAGCACGTCGACATTCTGGTGGGTCGGTTGTGCTTAGCACAACCACACCACCAGTATGGGGGGGTCGGCTATACATATCGCCACCTGTGGAAAACGCGTTCATCGCCTCCCTTCTCGAAACACGTGTGCGGCCCAAGGAAACATGCGCCCTAATTCCAATTGTTTTTTTTTTTAAATAAATAAAAATATTATATTTTATAATATTAAATATTGTTTAATAATATTTGATATTATATTTTATAATGTTAAAATATTAATATTTATTGTTAATATGTAGATATATATATATATAATATTTTAAATATTATATTTTATAATATTAAAATATTATATTTTATAATATTAAAATATTAATATATATTAGAAGGTGATTTAATTAGTGGCATGTGTAATATAATTGAGAAAATTTTACATTTAAATGCTATAGTTAAATTATGGATTTTTATTTTAGAATAATATATTGAAAAAAACAAATATTGGATTTAAGAGTAATATGTTTTAATAACGAGTTTAATTGTTTTAAAATGTTTTATTTTGCAAACGAGGTGGAGATATGTTAAAATGATATATTTTAAATCGAAGGAGTAAAAGTTTATTTTATTATGATTTGCAAACAATTAAGGATTAAATATTTGATTCTAAAATAATAGATAAATTAATGGATTTTAAAGTAATATATATATTTTGAGAAAAGAGGAAACAGTTATTTATTTTGAAACGATATTTTCTGAATGATTGAAATAAATATCTATTTTATATTAAATTAAAAGCAATTAGAGAATGAAATATTTGGTGTATATTTCGTCTTTGTCTGATAGAGTCATTGTTCAACTCAGTTTTATTAAATGCAGTAAAGTATCGAAGGTTAACTAAGAAGTGGATTCAGGAAATTCGAAGTAGATTTAACTCTGATTAAATTATTTGTTTAAACGTAATTCCTTATGATATCGCTTTGGGGAAATTAATTAGAAAGGGTTGTTAAGTCTTCCTGGTAGGGTTTTAAAGATGTGGGTTGTCATATCATGTTGTCAACCTATTTGGAATGGATGAAGTAAATGTTCATTTCATTATTATTGAAAAAGTAGTTAGGGAATTAAATATTTGGGTTAAATGTCTTCCTTTGTCTGAAAGAGGCGTTATAAAATTAGCTTCATTGCGACCATAAACTACTGAGCTATATTAAGGAAGTGGGTTTAATATATCCAAAAATTAACTATTTTCCTCGCAATTTCCTTATGTGATTATTTCCTCTATGTGGTGTTTGGGAAATGGGTTATTTGTGTCCTTATTATGTAAGTCTTCTAGAGGTTGGGGGTTGTCGCTTTGTGAGGTCAACCATTTGATAAATTATTTGGGTTTGTGCTTGAGGTTATGTCAACGTTATTACCCGGTTTCCACGAACGGGGATGTTTGGTACCTCTTGTGGAAGGAGTGGATTATGTGATTGGTGGCTCCTTGTAAGAAGTGGCATTGATATCATTGTTACCTCCAGAGTTGGAGTGAGTTCTTTTTATGTTTCCTCCTAGTGTTGGAGTGGTTGTGATGTCTTGTTTGTATGCAATTGGCTTTCTCTTGTGTTTGGTTATGTCTGGTATGTTGTCAAGTAGAAGAATGACTTCCATTAGGGGCAGAGCCATGAGAGGTAAACTGGGTAACCTTCGGAGGTAGTTTATTCGAGTGATAATTAAAGTAATGTAATCCATGTCAGTAATGTTATGGTGTACTTGTAGTTGTTACTTGATTTTATGTGTATGGCTCTTTTAACATACTCGATTTGTGTTATATCTGGAAGCAATATGACCATGTTAGAATCGTACTTGTGATGTACTTGCATTGTACTAGTGAGGTACTAGTGTTGTACTCGAGTTGTACTTATGATGTATTTGAGTTGTACGTACGTTGAACTTGAGTTGTACTTGTGTGGTTTATGTGATTGGTTGTGTCAGTTTGGGTTCAGTTATGTTTCAGCATGTGTCTAGAGGTAGTTGGTCTTGTCTAGGAATCCTTGTTACTATCTCCTAGCACGGGGGGTGGGCCTTTGGGTTCCACTTGGTTGGGTGGTGTGCACCTTACTCCATTGGGATTTCTTCTTGTTCATATGGATGAGATTTCCAATTGGAGAGCTCGTGGGATCCTGTTACTCTTTATGCTTATTTTCATTTTAGTTAATCTTGTAAATTATTACCCCTCATCTGTTATCGAGGTGGAAGTTGTAATATGTAACCATGCTTTTGGATTTATCTCATTCGGGGAATGAGAGTTGTAACCTTATTGTACTTTGGGATCTTATGGTATCTTTTACTTTTATGTTGTAATTTATCTTGGATTGAAAGTATGTATTTGAATTTCATAAGTAATTAAATGTTGTGATTTCAATTCTTTATGTTGTTCATGGGTAATTAAGTAATCTCAATCTTGTAACCTTAGAGGTTGTTGCAATGTGTAGTGAACTTGCATATTAATTGTACTTAATCAAAAAAAAAAATAGTTCATTTGAGTAGTTAATTGCTACTTCCTCTAAGGTTGCGTGGCGAGGAATTACATAAAGGAAGTATATTACCACAAGGGTGATGAAGACAATCTCGCATAATAACCTTCTCGCCAACTTGCTTCAAGCTCTCTCCACCTGCATATAGAAAAAGGGGGAAGTGTTGGGGCTATTTAGGGGCCTACCTCAGTCAGACCCCCGTTTTGGTGTTTCCACCTCCACGGACAGCCAAGTTTGCAACGATATAAATAAAGATAAAGAAGGGAATACAAGCTACGTAAACAAAAGACACTACAAAATAGTATGTCTTACTCAACTGAAAATGATAGAAGAGATTAGAGGAGCTTACCACCTCTTTCCAAAGTGCTCAAGGCTTGTGGAGGAGAAAATGAGAGGAACTCAAGCCTCTGATGCAATGGTGTTTGTCCTGTGCTCGCACTATTGGAGTGATGAAGTAGTGCATTTATGCAATGGAGTGTGAAGTATTGCTACAAATCTTGAAAGGATGAATGGAAAATGTAGAGAATGCTCAAGCCGATCTTGCCAAACTTCTACTGAAGAGAACAATGGATGAATGGGTAAAGAATATGAAGCAAAGGATGAAAAATGGCTATATTTGGGTCGGCCAGCTGAAGAGGGATGTTACTCTTCGACTTCCAATCAAAAATGTAATGCCCCTGCAGTCACCAGCCGCAAGTATCTGCCAGGGACATAAGTGCACCGCACGGACGTCTGTGCGTCGCGCGGGCGTCCTTAATAGAAACGCCCCCACCGACACACAAGACATGTACCAAGTGGATTGTGGACAATGGGCTTAAGTGGAATTAAGCCTCTTCCTTAGGTTTTCTAAAGTGCAAGGGGTTAAAAGGGAACTTGCATTAGGGGTGCAAATTCACATTTATACATTTGCCTCCACTTTAATGAGAATGAGTACTAATGAGTGCTTCGTTAAAGTAGAATAGTAAGCAGTAACAAGGTAATAAATGTATACCTAAACCGATGATGAAGTAGAAGACGGTCTGGAAAACTCGAAAGCATGGGAGATGGCTTCATAGTTCCACAAAACTTATGAAGTTGACGAACGAAAGTGCCTCACAGGCTCATGGTCCTACAAGGGAGGTATCCTTCAAGAACTCTCACATGAAGGAAACCATGAAAATCACCTTACAGACTTGCGGACCTGTAAGGAAGGTATCCCCAAGAACTCTCACATGAAGGAAACCAGGAATAGGGGACTTCACAGAGTCAGAGATGGTGACATGTTTACCGATAGATAGAACATGTCAGGAAGCGGCCACATAGGCCAATGAATGGATAGTCATGCAGACCATCACCAAGCTGTAAGACTTTCAAAGGGGTCCCTCGGGAACCCTTCAAAAAGGAAGGAGGGTCCACTCAAGGGATGCACTGTTTGAAAAGTGAAGTCTAGTCAGGCTACCCCCAAGCTAGACGTAAGATGCGAAGTAGGTCTAGTCAGGTTGCCCCCGGACTAGAGGCAAAAAAGTGAATTGATCTAGTCGGGCTGTCCCTGAGCTAGATGCCATAGAATGTGAAGTAGGTCTATTTGGGCTACCCCCAGACAAGATGCGAACATGTGAAACTGGTCTAGTCGAGCTACCCCTGAGCTAGACATGAAGTGATACCGGTCTAGTCAAGCTACCCCCGGGCTACATGCCATAGGATTTGTTGAAAGCTTTTGAAGGGGTCCCCTGGGAACCCGGTGTGAAGAGGAGGGGTCCACTCAAGGGACACGATCATTCAAAAGCTAATGTCTTCTTTCTCAAATCAATTTTTCGTCAAGGAATCCTTTCGAAATATGTTCACTTCATTAAGGAAGGAGAAAGGAAGGAGAAACGCCTACATGAGGGGAAGACTAAGACCGTTCCCACTTTGGAGGAGGGTTTCCAAGCCATTTCTTTACGAACCCATGATGAAGGAAACACGTTTCATTAGGGTTTCAAGTCGAGAATGCAATTCTAATAAAGAAGTGTATGAAGGATCTTCAATAAAAGATTAGTTTGGCAACAAATGCATTTTCTAAAGACCATGAAATGTAGAAGTGACATTGTCACACATGAGAGGGACAACTCAAGCAAAGAATAGAGAAATATAAAGAGAGATGCAAGAGAATGAAGATCACACATAAAGGGCACAGGGGGATCTGGTTTTGCAGGGTCAGATCTATCTTTATTTATAAATAGTAGGTAATCACGGTAAGAGGCGAAAGATCATCAATCCCCAACCAGATCAAGAAAAATGCACGGAAAAAAAAGTAAGATAAAAAAATTGGGTCAACATGGAAGGAGGCCTAAATGCTTTTGATGCTTTGCATTGTCCCCAATTTATCAAAAGTCAATCACAAACATGGAAGAATGAGGATACATATAGAGGAATGTTTACAACACAAACACCACACCTATATCCAAGCACCAATAGGGGTGACGAGGGTCATCCAGGCACATATAGCACGATCATGGAGGAACATGTCACAATATGCACACACATCTAACCTAAAGAACAAGAAGATGGTCTCCCCCTAACACTAGTTGAGCAAGAGGTCATTAGCTTCCCACTCTAGATCATTGTAGGAAGGATGGCGAGCCTGCAACGGTGTAATGTTAAGGGGAGGAGCTTCCGATCCTCCCATAGCAAGGGCCAAGGCAAAGGGAATAGTGAGGTCTTCATCGCTCAACTCTTGTGGGTCTAAGGTCAGAAATTTCATGAAGATCGTTGACAAGGTCGAACCTCATCCACCGAGTTGAACATACACTTAATAGGAGTGCCATGTTTTACCTTGACAGATGAAGGATTTTGCACCCAAGGTTCACTGCTAGGCTCATTGAGAGACTCGTGAGAGGTGACCAACTCAGGGAAGCTAGTAGGTGGTTCCATCACTAGGATAGAACAAGTCAATGTGGGGCCACCTTTCGGAAGAGGTGGGATCTTCTTACATCGTCCATTGCTGGAGGGGCCACACTATACCTTCTTCTTCATCGGAGGAGGTGAACTCCCCATAGATGAAACAAGGAGGGTTGAGGGAGATGAGGAAAGAATCACAACATATATGATTGAAGTGTTAACCATATCCATGGGCTTTGGGAAAGGCAAGACATTCGGAACAGACATCAACAGGGGCCACTTCGTAGAAGGAGTGATAAACACATGCACCTTTCCAGGTGCATGTGCGCTCGCAATGGGAGACGAAAGAGATGTAGCGCTAGTTTGAACAAGGACAAAAGGGGGAAGAGAGGAAGACACAATAGGAGGTGTGATCATCACCTCCTCCTTCTATAAGGAGGCTTTCTCAGCTAGGAGGGCCTTTCACCAGCGCTTATGCTCACGTGCAAGGCAGTTTCTATGGCTCTTTGAACTAGAAGTTGGAGTTTGCGAAGGAACGAAAGGATTTT
This sequence comes from Sequoiadendron giganteum, assembly GCA_007115665.2. Classification (NCBI taxonomy): domain Eukaryota; kingdom Viridiplantae; phylum Streptophyta; class Pinopsida; order Cupressales; family Cupressaceae; genus Sequoiadendron; species Sequoiadendron giganteum. The sequence continues at coordinate 472,858,948 of CM021107.1, read as the reverse complement.
GCTCAGCCATGGGAGTGTCCTCCATGGCTGTTTCCAACAAAAGGGCAGAATCCTGGATGGGAGCAGAGGGAGCAGGCTCAGAAATGGTGGGAGGATCGACTCTGGTGCCTTAGCAGCGGGTCTCTTCCCATTCACTATTTTGGGAATAGGAATAGTAGGAGGTCATGGAGGATGAGACAAAGAGGACTCTCCACGAGGGGATATCTATCTACCATACCGAATGGTCCTAGGCTCCGTGGGTAAGACAGGAAACTCAAATGCGGGACGCTTGGCCTTTTTCCAAGCGAGCATCATGGGATTCTCTCGTAAACGTGAGATAAAAGAAAATTGCACCATGACAGGGCGAGAGGAAGCATCGGGTTGAGCAACAAAAGGGGAAGAAGTAGGATCTTGGGACTGCTTTTCTTCTTCTCTCTTACGCGCCTTGGCAGCCTCACTGTCAGCCTTTAAGCAAGATTTATGTGAAACAATGTAAGGCAAAGGAGGGAATCTCATTTTTGGCCTAGCACGCCCTTTCTTATAGTTTTGATATGTGTGGTACAGGAGGTCCTTCCTAGGTGGGAGAGGACCAAGAGAGGCAGGCCAAAAGTAATCTAGGGTATAGCTGCCATGTGCAACTGGTGGTCTATAACCGGTGTCATGGACAACATGTACTGAGCCTCCATGAAAAACTTCAGACATTTGTGCACAACTGAGGGAACTACATTCATTGCTACTAGCCAGGGGATACCTAGATTCACTCTGAAGAGTTCAGATCTCAAGATGATGTCAAACCTAAGGCTCACAGATTTAGGCCCAACGAGGACTAATAGGACAATACTCCCTATAAGAGGTAAAAAAATTCCATCATGTGTGTGGACGGTACTTTCAGGTGCATCATATCCATCCTTATGCAGAAAGTTAATCAGCATGATCTCCTCAGCTATGATATTCACTTGGGATGTCAGATTAATGAGAACACCAGTAATAGTGTTCCCATTTATCCTTGCAGGAATGTAAAGAGGGGAGGGATCTCTATTGAAGCCCATCGGTAGGTCCCTTGAAGTGGAAGTTATGCTAGTACCACTACTCATAGTTTGCACAGAGGGAATAGGTTGGTTTAAGAAAGAGGCCATCGTGCACACCAAATAGAACTTCTACAGAGCCTCCAAAGGCTTACGAGACAAGATAGTGACCCAATTAAGGTTTCGTTACACAACACCATCGAGACCTTCCAACTACACCTACTAGGGGTTGTAGGTTTGGTTGTAAGGCAGAAGCCTTACAACACTCACACCTACAACACTCCTAGAACATGAGGAAAGGGAATTTTAGTATCACAAAACAGAACCGGAATGGTTCACGTCGGGTTCACCAAAAATGTAAGAGAGGGGGACCAACCACTTCAAGGCCCCAGGTCACGAAAGGCCAAGAGCGGAAAGGCTGCCCTAACTTACCTCAATTTCAAGGAATGTTAGGATAGGAGGGATGAGAATGATGAGGACTATGTGTCCTTCAACCACTCTGCAAAACCCGAGAGTTGAAAGGAGACCAGACGAGTCACTTTTCAGAGTCAACTCTACGTCTCAGGTAGCTCTCTATCCGAGGACAGAAGCGTGGTTCTAGGATGATAGTGTGGTGCGCTAGCATCTCACAGGTACGCTAGCATTCGTATGGCCAAAAAACCAGAGAGACAAGGTTAAAACCCTAAGAAAGGACTGACTGTCTAGTTTAGAAGTTTCGAGAAGTAAAGAACAAGACTAGGAAGAATGAAAGGTAAAGATGAATGTGATAAAGGAAGTATATTACCACAAGGGTGACGAAGATGATCTCGCATAATAAACTTCTCGCCAGCTTGCTTCAAGCTCTTTCCACTTGCATACAGAAAAAAAGGGGAAAGTGTTGGGGTTGTTAAGGGGCCTGCCTCAATCAGACCCCCATTTTGGTGTTTCCACCTCCACGGATAGCCAAGTTTGCAATGATAGAAATAAAGATAAAGAAGGGAATACAAGCTACGTAAACAAAAGACACTACAAAACAGTGCGTGCTTACTCAACCGAAAATGATAGAAGAGATTAGAGGAGCTTACCACCTTCGTCCAAAGCGCTCAAGGCTTGTGGAGGAGAAAATGAGAGGAACTCAAGCCTTTTTTGCAATGGTGTTTATCCCGTGCTCACACTATCGGAGTGATGGAGTAGTGGATTATTGCAATGGAGTGTGAAGTTCTGCTACAAAGCTTGAAATGATGAATGGAAAATGGAGAGAATGTTCAAGCTGATCTTGCTAAAATTCTATTGAAGAGAACAATGGATGAATGGGTGAAGAATATGAAGGAAAGGATGAAAAACAACCATATTTGGGTTGGCCAGCCAAAGAGGGATGTTACTCTTCGTCTTCCAATAAAAAATGTAACGCCTCTGCAGTCTCCAACCGCAGGAATCGGCCAGGGACATTTGCGCACCGTGCAGGCATCCCCGACAGAAACGCTCCCACCAACACATAAGACAGGCGCCAAGTGGATTGTGGACAGCGGGCTTAAGTGGAATTAAGCCTCCACCTTAGGTTTTCTAAAGTGCAAGGGGGGTAAAATGGAAATTGCGTTAGGGGTGAAAATTCACATTTATACAAATTTGATAAAGTTTATCCTTTAGTGGCTTCAATTTTTTAGATAATTTATGAACTTAATATAGAGGTCCAAATGAACCAATAACAAAAAAATCCTCCAAAAATAAATCCAATAGCACAAACAATAAAGTATATATTTAAAGTAATACAATGAATATTCTAGCCCTTGATCCAACAAAATTAGATCTCAAAGTCGGTGGAATAGTTAAGCATGCTTATGTAGATCCACATCTATCTCAAGTTTGAGATTAGTATTCTAAAGCTAAATCCCCACAAATTTAAATCTAGCTAGCTAATTTATGTAGTGGTAGACCAAGTATCTTGCTTCTAATTTAAACATGTGTAAAATAAGCAAGGATGTATGGAGAAAAAATAGACTACATAGAAGCAAAAAAAATAGTGCAAGGTTTAGTAGTTCTAGTTCCACATCTATAGGAATAGGATCCATATGCAACAATAATAGTTTCATTATTTAATATTTTTGACTAACATTGAGCCTTTCTAATAATAAACTAATTGTCCACAAAAGCATTGAAGTGAAAACCAAGTACAATTTCCTAGGGAATAAATGAAGAAAATAAATTTATAGGTGATAAATGATGGACTATATAGGTTTTGGAGCCTTCTATTTAATAGCTCAAATAATCTTCCTTCCAACTTCACTTCTAGATAGGTGAATATTCTATTTGTTGATCGGTTGTGAGTTCAATAGTTGACTCAATAGAAGTTGGTCCACTTGATTAAGTAGTCAATTTAATGATTTTTTTAATTTATCTCCTCACTCTATCATTTATCCCATTGATTTTGGCACACCTTTATGAGAATGAATATTTTTAATGAGTTTTTAACCACTAGCAATAAATCCTTTAAAATTTTAGTTTGGTTGATCTCCTAAATTTACATGTTTATGCCCTTTCCTCTTACATTTTGGACCATTTTAATTAGTTTCCTAAATGTATTAATGTGTGCAAATGTGTAGTTTATTATCAAGTATAAACTCTAAGCTAAAGTACAATGTCCTCATATTGTCCTTCGGTTAGTTGGCATACATAAAAATAAAATAGCTTAAGTATTTATTCCATCCAAATGTTGTTAGTAGGTATAAAATCAAGCCACACCTTTTTCAACTTCATTGCAACATATGCTTTCACATTTTACTATATCCTTATATACCTTGGTAGGGAATATAGTTGCAAGGTAGATATTGTTAAAATATAAGCTTTCCATATTCTTTAATACTTTTAGAAATACAAGAAAAATTAAACTGGACATTGTATTATTATTTTGATGTGGGTTTGTAATATTCAGCCATAAATATTTTCTAATATCTGAGCTCAATAACCTAAAAATAAAAAGATATGTATAGGACATAAATTAATTCAAAAATGAAAGTGTTACAATAGAAAAATTTTATAGTTTTGAGGGAAAAGGCATCGAATAGATTGGTAATAAAATGAGAAGTAGGAACCCATGAATGTACACACTAAGAAGGTGAAAATTTGGAACGTCCAATCTTGCTGAATGAAGAAGAAAAATATTTATTTCATGAATAAAAATATATTAATATTTTACATATTATTTGCACCTCCATGATTTCTTAGAACCAAATTTTTAGTGGTACATTAAGATTTTGACAAAAAAAATGCTTTTACGTTTCTAAAAAAAATGACTAGTTTTTTAAACTTTCAAATCTTTCTTTTCTTCATAAAAGTACATGAGCTTTCTATAGCATGTAGGTCCTTTAAAAAACCATGTATAATAGATTAGAAAATTAAAAAAATGAATGGTATAGTATTGATTTAGCAGAAGCAATTAACCTATATAAGATAATATCATGAGTGAGGCCACTAGTACTAACATGTCCTTAGGAAGGGTGACACAACAAGAAACCATCCTAAGCAGAAACAAACTCTTATACACAAAGTTACATATTAATAACAATTAAATGATACCATTATTCAATTCAAAAGTACTTTAAGTAATCTATAATTGCTAGATAGAATAGTCAATAAGAATTTGTCTAAAAAATTAAGTATTTATTTCCTTTTAAATTTTTATATTATAATATTTTAAATTATGATAAATTTTTCAAAAAAGAAAAAAAATAATTCAAGTTTACTTTGACATTCCAATGAATTATATATGTGTCCCTTGACATTCCAATGAATTATATATGTGTCCCTTTATATTGTGAATTTTTTTATTCTTAAAAACAAAAACTTTAGGATTATATCTTTATTGAAATATGTCCTCCTCCAAATCACTCTTATTAGGATGAGTGACATTACTCCTCCAAAAGATGTTGCATGTGAAAATCCCATAGCTAGCTTAGACCAAGGATATTGAGTTCTTTTCTTTTATTTATTTAGTAAAATTGAAGGATGTGGAGGAACAACTTGTGGCCAAGAACAACTTTTGGTTAGGGGACATCCCAATAAATTTGGATTCCTTCAATAAGAGGATTCTTCAAATGTCCCAATTATATGTTATCCTTGTAGTATATTTCCTAGAAAATTATTGTTAAATTGATAAATTCAATGAACCGAAATAGCTTAGAGATTCAAACTTGGCGAAGACTTGTCTTGAAAAATAATTTCTTGAAAGGTCTAATGACTTTAGTTGACTCATTGGTCCAGAAATATTTGGATTTCTCATATTAAAATTGTTCATTGAAAGGTTTAGATGCTTCAATCTCTAAAATTAGAACCAACCTTTCCCACCAATAGATTGTTAGAGAGATCTATGAATGTGATAGTGTAAATAATATATGAATAATTTTGAATTGTGCCTTTTAAATTCATGTCCAATTCATCTTGATAAGTGAACCCATCTCCATAAGGATATTGTAGAGTGGACAATACAAAACCATCTTGTTTTTCTATTTTCATTGCTTGCAATGATGTAACTGTGTGTGGAATTTGTAGATACCAAAAATTGGTCTAAGCCTGCGAGTACATAATCGACATAATTTTCTATAGTCCATGGTCATGATTAAATAATGTCAATTATTTAATTACTCTTTCTAACACATTTCCTCTATTAATTAAATACCCCTTTTTAATTAATTCATTAAGTCATTATTAATCGTTATTCAACTTGATTAATTAAATAAATCATATTTATTTAATTATGTCGCTAACTTATTAAATCCTCTTTCATAATTAAATAATTTATTATTTAATTACCCCTTGGTCATATTTCAACTATAATTAAATATCTTTATTTAATTATTCATTTAACCCCCTTTTCAACTATAATTAAATATTTGTTATTTAATTATTCAATTCTACCTTTTTCAAAAGTCAAATTTAATAAATGATCTTTATTTATTTAATTAAATCTTCTATTTTTGAATGTTGAATTAAATTAACATTTAATTCATATTTAATTATTTATGTCACATTCCTCTATCATTCAGTTATCTAAGTCATTCACTCACCTTTTGACTTGAGATCTATTTTTAGTTCTCGAGTTATCTCTGAATTCAACCGCTGATCATCTCTGCAGGAAGACTCTCCGTCACAACTAGTCGATTAACTAGTTCTAACTCATATGCATGTATGCATATATTAATTAAATATCTTTTATTTAATTAATTAATTTAATTATGCATTTGAATTCCTCATCTTCGAGTTTTGACTTTGTCTTTGACATTCAAAGTCTATTTCTTCTATTTTTGAAGATTCTTAACTAAAGATTAAGATCTTGTTCTATTTTTAGTCTTTCCTGACTCATGGTCTAACTCACGTTCTATCTGAGACTGAACTCACATCGCATGGCATTCATCAATCTTGTCCGTTGATCTCTCTTTCAATCTGATCCGATCATTCGAAAACACACAATCTATAAAACGGCCTGTCATTATCATTATTCTCTCTCCCGAAATCATTATACATTTTTTAGAAGAAACAATCTTTGATATTTTGCTGAGACACTCGATGAAGTTATGCTTGCATTCAAACACACAAATATCTGAGGGCAAGAATAACAAGACAACAAAATGGAGAAGGGCAATTGAGATAAATCGAGGAAGTATTTGCATATTCGATGAGATCATTCTAGTTTTATTAGTTTAGATTAATCATGCTTACTTATCATTCTTTGTTGTTTTATTTAGATTAGAATTGATGTTTAATCTTGTGCAGCTTTAGCATCCATCCACAATTCCGAAAAATCTGAGTTACATTTGGTGAACCCGACGTGAACACGCTTCAAATTTCATCTTTCCGTTTTCTGTTTTTCGTTTTTCATAGTTTTTCCATCCAGAACACATCATCTGTCAAAAACGGCGACGCAACTATCATTACGAACCACATCTGATACACCATAAGCCGCATCCACCTATCAATCGCCACATCTGCCTGTCAATCACCGTATTTGCTTGTCAATCGTCGCATCCGCCTATCAACGAATTATCGAACCGCATCAAACACTCCATTAACTGCATTCGCCTGTCACTAGCTGAACCGCATCTGTGGCTCCAAAAGCTGCATTTAGCTGGTAAAAGTTTTTCATTTTTTTACCGATTTCCGTGCATCCATATTTTCAGTTTTTGCTTTTTAGGTGATTTGGATTTTTGCTAATGTTTGTTACAGTTGTGTCAAGGTGGAATAACAAGTGTTTGCAGGATGAAGCATAGAAGACAATACAAAATCCAAAGACAAACAATGAACTACTGACAAATTTTGCATGCAGGACCTAATGCTTTTGTCTTTTTTTACTAAGCTTTTTGTTTGATAGATAGATAATCGTCATGTGGAATAAAATGAACTTTTGTTTCGTAGTGTAAATAATCTCGTTTGGGCTTAATAATTTACCAGTGTTTTTCATGTCTGCATTGTTAGTTTAGAACCCCACGATTTAGTAATCGAAGTATCCTCTCTCCTTGCGCATTCATGCGATCCTAGGTATAAGAGAAACGATTACTGACTATAGAATTTGGGCCTATCTTGGTGGGAAAAAGTACTCACCCCAAGACGACTCACACTGGTAGCACGCTAAATCCAAGCGACTTCCAGTCCGTATACAAAAGTGGATTCTTGGGGAAAGCCCAAGAATCATGCACACTATTCCGATGAGATGGACAAAAATGGACTCTCGCCGATGTTGGATAGTGTCCCACGAACGGAATGCCCTTATTAAAAGCTTTGTTGTAGAGTTACCAAAATCCTATCTATTTGCTAGCGCAACAGGTGTATAACTTGTGAAGTCGCCTTACAAATTTACGATTCTTGTGTTGAGGTGACATGTATGCCATGGGAGTTTCATGGGTACAGTAGCTTGGCTACCCCATATAAGTGAGTGTCGTGGAGGGGAGCCAATGGGGTCAAGCTACTAGTCATCCACCTTGAATGTGTGTAGCTGGAGAAATCCAAGTAAGAATTCAGCAAATACTATCCTAAAAGCCTAGGTTGTACATGTTTTCGAGTCTTAAATAGTCCTTACATCACAAAAACGAAAGATACATTGATTGTTGTGTTTGCTCTTTGTTGTATTCGTCAAAATCTTGATCAAACAAACAAATTCAGTCAAACAACTTTTGGGAAAATTTCAATTTTTAGAAACTAGAGTCCCATTTGTCAGTTTAATCACCGCACGTGTCATAGTGAGTCGCATTTGATAGGGGAAACATCGCATCTGGCTGTCAAAATAGTCATTTTATATAGTCTACATATAACGAGTTGCAATTGTTACATTCTAAGTCTCATGTGTGCATGCAAACCACCTTTGTCAGTTCAAAAACCGCATGTGTCCTATTAAGTCACATCTGTCAGTTGAAAAATCACATCTGTCAGAGGAAAAACCACAACTGTTAGGTGAACCGCATTTTCCTGTCAACAAAAAAAAATTCAAAAATCGTGAGCTGAGTCTAGAACATCTTTGTCACTGTTTGCTTTAGGTTTTTAGGATCAACCTTGGATTAGAAACTGGTTAAATTTGCTCAAAAACCTTGCATCATTAGGTGTCATATACGTCTTAGTTTACCATCATTAGGAGTCATATACGTCTTAGCTACCGTCATTAGGTGTCATATACGTCTTGGTCACAGTAAACGTCTTAGTCATAATCATCCTAATTTGCATGCATATAGGTACTCCCTAGGAAATTACAAATCACGGAATAGATAACTTTCCTTGTCCTTGGAAAATTCACATTGTCATACTGTCCTTGTCATACCTTTAGGTTCCATCATCAGGAACAAACTTTTGCGTGCATTTATTCCATTAGGTGGTAGGTTATACCCGTCTTAGACTCATTTGTCTTCATTAGTCCACTTAGAATTTTTGCATATTGTCTGTCCAGTCATACGTCATTTTAGATCTTTAGCAACATCTTTATTGTCAAAAAAATCCAAAAATCATAGACATAGGTCATATCAGTTTTAGACATAGTCTGCATTACCCATTTTGAGCAAACTTTTTCATGGTCGAAACAAGGTCCAAAAAGAAACACAAAGCAATGACAGACCCCAACGAATTCATCAATCCGTTTGGAAACCAACCGTCAGGCAGCAAACACCCACACAAGCCTTTACTTGAAAAACATGTCACTAGAGACACACATGGGCAGATTTACATAGAAGACATAGATGCAGCAATTCAGGATCCTGAGTTTGCATCCTTCATTGATAAGTGTTTGCTAAACGATCCAAAACGCTACTTAGCAAAATTGCTAGTAGAAGGTGCCACACTACCTCCAAGATTTGATGTCCATTCTTTGGCAACATAGTCAACTCAACCAACACAAACTACGACATCTACTGTGTCTATTCCCCAAATAACCACAGTGATACCAACAGGTATACCAACACAAACATCATCAATTGTAAACACAACTCCTTTTAACATAACACAAGGTTTACAATTCACTGCGGGAGCAACTTCCTCCAACCCCTTTGGCACCAACACGACTGGTAAGAGAACCAACGTTGGAGGGAATATACCTATACCAAGTCAGACAACCCAGACAGGAAGCATTCCTATTCCAAATCAGACAATTCAGACAGGAAGCATTCCTATACCGAATCAAACCATTCAGACAAGAAATATCCCTATCCCGAATCAAAATATTTTGACAGGATATATTCCCTCACCCAATCATAACCCGTCACAAAACATGGCATATCAGAACATCTACATTGATCCAAATAACACGAACACCATGTCTTTGACACAAGTTGATATCCTTCAAAACAAGATGCAAGCTCTTCAACAGCAAATGGACAACATGTCTATGTCCGGAAAATAAAATATCTCAGGACAAGACCTATGTCCATGTCCATTTGATAAAGCACTCTATATGACACCTTTTCCACATGGATACAATATACCGGTTTTGCCTAAGTATAATGGAAAAAAGAATCCTATAGAACACATTAGAGAGTTCTCAACAGCATGCATGGACATATCGTACGACCCCACATACTTGATGAGACTATTTCCACGAACCCTTGTCGGGATAGGACTGGAATGGTTTTCTAACTTACCATATGGTATACAATCTTGGGGCGAATTAGCTGAGAATTTTATCGAACATTTCGCCTTTAACATAGACAATGAGGTAACAATTGCAACCTTGTGCCATACGACACAAGAAGATGGCGAAAATTTCACCACTTTCTTTCAAAGATGGCGAAGTCTAGCTAGTAGGTGTCCAGTTGAAATACCGGAAAAACAAAAGGTCACAATATTCCTAGAGAATATCAACCCCAAATTGTGAAGTGATCTAAGGGTACATTTTTGTACGTCATTCCCAGACTTAGTACAAAAAGGAATCATCCTTGAGAAAGGCCTTATAGACAAAGGGGAAATGAAAGTACCAAGCATAAATCAGGTTGTCCAACATCAAAATGCATCAAATGATAGAAATAAGTTCTGGTCTAGGAACAAGAATGTTACAAATGACGGCATCGTCGATGCTAAACACATACATACAGGACCAGTTATCACCCTTAGGGGTTACAATCCCAACCAAGACACAATGAATAGTCCAGATCAACAAGCTAACTATGTCCAAAATTCACAACAACAAAGACCGCAACAAAGGAGATTTCCTACACGTGAATTTAAACCTTTGGGACAACCAATCGAGACTATCTTCAAAGAATTGACTAAGCATAATCTCATCAAACCTGTGGAACCAAGAGAGTATGATCCTGGACAGTTCAAACCTTCATGGTGGGACGATAACTCCTTTTGTGACTATCATCAAACCAAAGGGCACAACCTCCAACAATGTTGTCAACTCAAGAACATCATACAAGACTTTGTTAAAAATGGAACCATAGAGGTTGGTGGGCAGAAAAACACTAAGAACAGTGATCATAAGGTCTTCACGGACCCGTTACATGACCACACAAAGGGAAAAGCCTCCAGTTCGGGACCCCTGAATAATCCATCTGCCAACTATAACAATACCAACTATGACTATGGTAAAGGAAAGACCATAAACCACCTTCGAGCCGCCAACGAGAATGTCAATACCTTCACAATTAAGAAGCATCCATAATGTAATGTAAACACACGCAAAACTAAGATTACTATTGTTGGTCCTTCTTCAGAGCCGTCTACTCAAGCCTCCAAAAATCAAGTACAACCTTCTCGATCAATTGAGTAAAACCCCCACACAAATATCTATCTTGGAATTGTTGACCTTATCACCTCAGCATCGATCCATCATTGACAAAGCTCTACAAAATACAACTGTTCCTACAGACTTGGATGTCAATCGTTTCAAGGAAATGGTGGGAAATTTGACCAATTCGCATCATGCAACATTTTCTCAACAAGACTACTCAACTGAAAAGTCAGATCATAATGACCCCTTACATCTTGAAGTCTTAGTCCATCAAAACAAAGTCCGACGAGTCTTGGTAGATGGAGGAGCAGGTTTGAACCTATGTACTTTAAATTGGTTAAGGCATTAGGATTCTCAGAAGACTGTGTGGACACTTCCAAGAGTATAGTCATCAAGGCTTATGATGATGAAGAAAGGTCATCCAAAGGAGTTGTAACGCTCCCTATCAGAATTGGCCCAGTGATCTTGAACACCAGCTTCTGAGTCTTGGATCTCACCCTTCCATAAAACTTGTTGTTAGGTAGACCTTGGATACATGCAATGAGAGCCGTCCCTTCAACATACCATCAATGTCTCAAGTTCCCCTATAATGGCACTGAGGTCACTATTGATGGTGATCTAGATCCCTTCCAATATTGTACAAGCCTAAGGGACCTTCCACCACAACAAGTACCCGTTAATCAAGAGGCCTCATCATCCACTTTATCCCAATACATTGACCCATCACGTCTCACTAAGTCCACTTCATTCCAACCACCATCATCCATTCCTAAACTCGAGATCCAAGACAAGGGCTGTGGTGAATATACTATAAAGGCCTCATACTGTGTTACTGAACTGATTCCACCTAAGGCATATGGTCTACCCATGGCGGATAGAAGACAGTCAACGGTCACATTTCATGTTCCCCCTACAACGACATTAACCAAATGGGGAGAGTTAAGTGAAGAAATTGTGGATCAAGGTGATTCCTGGTTGTATCAAGAAGAACATGAATACCCCTCCCCATCTATTCAAATAGCCAAGGACCAATATGGAAAAGAATTTAAGATAATGCAAAAGGAAGGCTATGATAGGCACAGCGGGTTAGGACTCTATCAGAATGGAAGGACAGAACCAATTACTATCTACCCACGACCGAAATATCTAGGGCTAGGGTGTCAACCACTTAGAATTGGGTTTCCTAGTACTTCGTCATCGTTTCAAGAGGAAGTGAATGATTACGTAGGCATCGAGACATCTCATGAACCACTACCCCCAATTATCGACAAACCCCCAATCTACGACAAACCTCCAATTTATGATGAATCCCCTTACTCTAGTGATGATGAATGGGACTCCCTTTCATCTACTAGCACCATGAATATCGATGCCCTATTTGGAGAATTGGACCTCAATGTGAAACCTGTACCAAAACAATCTAGTCCTTGTCCTAAGAAACACTTGTCAAAGGCAGAATGGCAAGAGAACTATTATTGGGAAACCCTTGATCGTTCATCTTGGGCACCTAATCAACCATCTTCTGATGAATCCGCCCTCACTATAGTCCCACAACAAAGTATACCTACCCCTAAGAAGAAGAATAAGGAGTTAGTCCAAAACTTCAATGAGCATGTCAACCATTCCATATTCACCTTGTGAGCAGCTACCCTTAGAAACTCCGATGATGACATGCCCCTTATCTATCCCGAACTTATCGACTGGGATCAACAAGGTACACCTATCATAGATACATTCGAGAATGACGAAGCAATTGTTGAGTTCATGGGACTTAGAGAAGGTATACCAAGAGGGGATCATAAGGCAGGTTTTACCATAGACTTGGATGATAAAGCATATTTCGGGGAGTCTATTTACACCTCTAGTCGCAAAAATGAGAATGAAAAGAAAAAAGACAATGAAAATAAAAATGATGAGTCCCTAGGTGAAAATCAAAAGGTGCCTTTGGACGATGAAAAAGTCAAAAGAAAGGACGTATCCAAGGGCAAAAACCTCTCTGAGGCACCCAAGGATAGAGGTTTAAATATTCTCCCCTTTGAACAGGAAAATTCACCAATGCTAGTAGAAGAATCTATTGAAGTCAACATAGGTACAGAAGAGAATCCTTGAAAGGTATATTTTGCAGCTTCTTTAATAGAGACAGAAAAACTTGAGTTTAAAGACTTCTTCACAAAGAGACAAATTAACTTTGCATGGTTGTATGCTGACATGCCTGGAATAGATCCAGACCTAATATTGCATCATCTACCACTACAGCTAGGTATCAAACCAGTCAAACAAAAATTGAGGAAAATGCATCTGCAGATTGCTTTATTGGTCAAGATAGAACTTAAGAAACTCTTGGATGTAGGGTTCATAAGGACAATAGACTATGCAGATTGGATATCCAATCTTGTACCAGTGACTAAGCCAACTGGGGGCATTCACATGTGCACTGACTTTAGGGACATCAATAAGGCATGCCCTAAGGATGACTTTCCTTTGCCAAATATCGACATGATCGTGGATCTGACAGCAGGATACAAGATGCTATCCCTTATGGATGGTTTCTCTAGATACAACCAGATTAAAATAGCACCTAAAGACCAACACAAAATAGCTTTCACGTGTCCATGGGGCACATATTGTTGGAATGTTATGCCATTTGGCCTTAAGAATGCAGGAGCCACCTATCAACGAGCCATGACTACAATTTTCCATGATTTTGTACATACTTTTATGGAAGATTATGTAAATCAGAAATGAGAGAGGATCATTTGAAAGTCTTAGACAAGATATTCCAAAGGCTGGAGAATTACAATGTCAGGCTAAATCCGAAGAAGTGTGTCTTTGGGGTGAAGTCAGGAAAACTATTAGGTTATATCATCTCTCGAAGAGGCATTGAAGTGGATCCAGAGAAGGTAAGAGCTATCATAGAAATGCCTCCTCCAACCAGCATTGGCCAACTCAAAACTCTACAAGGAAGATTACAGTCAATTAGGCGTTTCATAGTACAACTGGTGGATAAGATACATCCATTTCAACATCTCCTCAAGAAAGGAGTACCGTTTGTGTGGACACCTAAATGCCAAGAGGCATTCCAGCAAATCAAGGACTATTTGCTTACTCCACTAGTCTTAATGCCACCTACAAAGGGAAAACCATTGATATTGTACATCTCAACAACTCGGTCGGCATTAGGGGCTCTTCTCACACAACACGATGACCACGGTCATGAGAGAGCGATTTATTATATCAGTCGTACCTTAGTGGGTTATGAATTGAATTACAGCAACATAGAACGTGCCTGTCTTGCGGTAGTCTTTGCTACCCAAAAACTTAGGCACTATATGCTCAATCGACAAACCATGTTGATTGCAAAAATTGATCCACTTAAGTACCTCCTAAGTAAAGCAGCTTTAATAGGCTGATTGGCTAAATGGGTTATGATACTTAGCGAGTATGATATTCAGTATGTCGAAAGGAAGGCAATAAAAGGACAGGTCATTGTAGATCAACTGGCAGACGCACCTATAAAGGCAGATCATCCATTAGTAGCAGATTTTCCAGATGAATTTCTCTTCAACCTTGACGTTAAAACTGAGTGGAAACTGTACTTTGATGGATCACATACAAATCATGGTTCAAGGGCTGGTATCTTATTTGTCACACCTCAAGGTGATACCATTCCTAAATCATTCAGGATTGCATTCCCTTGTACCAATAATATAGCAGAATACGGAGCCTTAGTTACAAGTTTAAAAATGGCAGCTCAATTAAACATTAAGAGCCTACATGTCTTTGGCAACTCTCAATTGGTAATCCGATAGGTGAATGATGATTACGAGACTAAGGATGAGAAGCTTGCACCTTACAAAAGGATGGCTGATAGTTTCAAACAGTATTTCAATGACATAACTTTTCAACAAATACCATGTATCCAAAATAGAGCTGCAGATGCAATGGCAACTATGGGTTCTTTGTTGGATATTCCAAGTAATGTGCCTAAGTTCGAGTTTTTGGTTGAACAGCTTTTGGTCCTCGCTTATGATGTCCCTGATACTGTGATGGTGTGTACCATTGTTGGTCCTACATCTCCTTGGTATAAAGACATATTCGATTACCTCACTGGCCAAACCCTACCTCAAGACTTGTCCAATAACCAACGTCGAACCTTCATCTGAAAGTCAGCCAAGTACACCATCATCGAAGAAACCCTGTATAGACACACCTTAGATAACGCCCTTATGAGATGTCTCGATGTTGAGGAAGCACAAAAAACTTTGCGAGCGGTACACGAGGGTATATGCGGATCTCATTCGAGTGGTCCCACTCTAGCCCTCAAGATTATGAGACTGGGTTACTATTGGCCTACGATGGAGAAAGACTCATCCGTCTTTGTAAAGAAATGTAGACAATGTCAAATACATGGAGACTTGATAAGAGCGCCAGTGCAAGAACTTCATCCAATTACTTCACCATGGCCCTTTGCCCAATGGGGACTTGACCTCATAGGTAAGATACACCCTCCATCCTCCAATGGCCATAAATTCATCATCACCGCCACCGAATACGTCACCAAATGGATTGAAGCTATTCCCATGACATACATAACCGACACACAAATATCTAATTTTATCCTAAACTATACCATTTGTCAGTATGATGTACCTCAATCCATAATCACAGACAATGGCCGCCCATTCAAGAACCAAGAAGTACGCCATTTATGTGAAGAATTCCACATCAAACACCATTTCTCCACCCCATATTACCCACAAGGTAATGGCCAAGCTGAGGCATCTAATAAGAAAATTATTAGAATCCTTAAGAAGACTGTCAATGATGTTGGTCGTGACTAGCACCTATAGCTTAATCTTGCCTTGTGGGCTTATCGCATAAGCATCTGTACTCCCACTAGCGCCACTCCATATTCCCTCGTATTCGGGTCTGAAGCTATCTTACCTATTGAGGTTGAAATACCTTCTCTACAGGTATCCTTGAAGGGTCATGTCGATGATGAAGAATACCGTGTCCCTAGGTTACAAGAGCTAGAACTGCTGGATGAAAGAAGACAAAAAGCATTAGATCATTTGCAAGCATATCAAAATCGTCTTCGTCGTAGCTACAATAGAAAGGTCCTCAATAGACATTTTGACATTGGTGACCTGGTATTAATGGAGAATCCTAAGAACCAAGCTGAAAGAGAGAAACCAGGTAAGTTTGAGCCTAACTGGTTGGGGCCGTACATTATCACAGAAGCCTTTGGATCAGGAGCGTACCAACTCTCTACTCCTGAAGGAGAGTCGCTTTTGTCCCCTATCAACAGTCTGCATCTAAAGAGGTTCTACGCTTAAGTCTCTGAGAATCAGTGTCTTAATCTGGAAAAATACAAAAAACTATATAAAAAAAAAAAAACAAAAAAATGGTTACCTTGATGAAAACCTGGCAAACAGGCATCTTTGTAACACCAAAAAAATTGAGAAAAACAAAAAAATGAAAAAAAAAAGTAAAGAGAAATAAATCCATCCACTAGTGAACACCGCTTCGGTGGCGCTATAGATAAGTACCATGGTGAAAACCTGGCAAACAGGTGCCATGTGTATTCAAGCTCGTTCTTCCATCTACCATCATTCTAATCAAACTTTTTCACCATCGTTCATAATAAATGGTTGTCTTGTCCATTCCTTGGGAATGATTGACATCTAAGCGTCCATTCCGTCACATTATCCACTCCATTTTCTAAACATCTTCCTGACTGGGGGGAAAATCCTTGTTCAAATGTACTAACACCTTCTACATAACTTCACACCATCAAAAATGTCCTGAAAAATCCAAAAACATTAGAAAACATCAAAAATCCAAAAAAATCAAAACAGTCAGAAAATCCCAAAAACAGAGTCAAGTCCACCATGTCTAGTCTATCATGTCAATTCTATCATGTCTAGTCCATCATGTCAAGTCCATCATGTCAATTCAATCATGTCAAGTCGGTCATGTTAAGTCAATCGTAGATATAGTCGAACTGCGTTGCCTCTGCGACTGGGACGTAGGCAAGGTCATCAATCGATGTGCCCCCGAGGCATTAGGTCATTCAGTCTAGGTTTGTCATGTATCACACACATTAAATCATGAATCTTTGTACATCCAAAGTCATTGGTCATGTCGAACTATGAGGTCTCTGCATGTATAACGTAGGCAAGGCTAATCAATTGATGAGCTCCCGAGACCACACTAGGTCAGTCCAATAGGGTTCATTCACATTCACTATCACACAAGTTGCATATCATAGTTTAGGGTATCATTTCATGTCATACACTGTCAACACACACACTTTTATCAGTCAAGGAATCAAAACAAGTCATGCAACAACAAGGCAAAATGTCTCAACAGTCATCAAGTTAATATCAAACACATTGCCAAAGCGATCAACCTATGTCTTAGCAAGATATGTCTTTCTTGTCAATAGACGTCATCAAATTGTCATAGTCTCATGTGGCTTGTCACTTCAACGTCATCAGACTCCAACGTCTTATATGACAGATGTCTTTCTGAAACCAGGCTTTGTCATAACTTATACAGAAGTCACCAAGTCGAAACCAGACTCAACGTCTTATGCGGTATGTGTCATTCTCTCAGATTACGCTATGTCAAACATCAACATCAAACAATCCCACAAGATCAAGTTTTGGCGAATACATTTATTTGGCTTTATGACTTTATATCTTATTTTGTCTTATATTTTTATCGATTTGTGCAAGATCCTGGTGCTAGCTTTCTCAAGGATGTCCCTTGAAGGATTTAGAGAAGCAATGACGTCTCAAGATTCTTTTTCTTTGGCTGATGTCTGTCAATTGTCTTTTTTAACATTGGTTTTTCAGTCATGTTACTAGTTTCCTCAAGGATGTCCTATCAAGGATTTAGAGGAGAAATGATGTCTCATGACCCATCTTTTATTTGTTTGTTGTCTGTGGTGTCTTGACCAAATGACTGGGGCATCGTCTCCTTAGTTTGAGTTAAGACACTCCTTGTCTACGACTGTCTGTTTTTAACAGGTGGATAACTTTGTACACTATGGTCTATCTCATATCATAGTGTGTACTATCCATCTGTGTCATGTCCCGCCCAATGATGATAACAAAGCAAGTATAGCGTATTTGGCAATATATCGAAGGTTATATCTTTTTCTCAATTAATCAACCATCATTATATCATTACATTACATTTCACATCACGACATTAATTATTTCTTACTAATAGTCTGAAGTCATTTTCATCCTAACATTTCTCTTCTTTGACATTAAGATAAAGTCCTGTGACACGTTATAAAATTAAAAAAAAAAAACATTAGGTCATTTGCATTTGCATCCATTTAATAAATATTTCATATAGTTGCATTGCATTTTCAACATATGAATAGTAATATTCATCTTCATTGCATTGCACATCATTACATAATAAACATTGCATGTACATATTACCATCACATATAAGCATCATGTAGAACATTGCATTCATTATCATAAGTAAAATAAGACATTCATAACATCATTGTAAATTCATAACTCATAAACATGTAGAAACATTTCATTCATAACACATGTATATACATCATTTAGGAAACATAATCATGTAGAAATTAAGCATCATCCATCACATAGAATTGCATATCATGTAGAAGCCACCAAAATCATATATATATATATATCGCTCAAAAAGTGTGTCACAGTACAATGTCTAAATGTATCAATAAATAAAATATGAGCTCGCAGGCTCTCTAATCAAAATACAACTGTCTACATAAGTCCCTATCATCGTGTCCCGCTACCCCTCCTATCACGAGGTGATGGTGGTGGGAAAACAGTCGAAGGTAGCCTCTGTGAGGTGGAAGGCCTGTCATATGGACCTGTCCTCGGTGGTCCTACCACCCCCTCTGTACTCTATGTCCTTTGACTCTGACTATGACCTCTACTCTGACTGCGCACCTCTGAAAATGTAGGAGCCCGTCTCTCTGCTAGCATTACGGCCTCATACAAATCCCTGTAATAAGTGGCTCTCTCCACCGATCTGACTAACTCTCGTACCATGCCATCGGATGAGGATCCACTGCAAAGGCGTTTGATCTCTAAAAAACTGTTGCTCTACCTCCTACCGTTGAGCTATCACCTGGTCTCTCTCCATGAGAGCACTGTCCCTCTCTGTACGCATGTTGTCCCTCTCTGCATAGGAATTGTCTCTCTCTATGAAGGCACTGTCTCTCTCTAGTCTCATTGCCTCAAACTCTACGGTCATAAGTCTGAGTCTCTCCTCTAAAGCCTCTCTGTCACTGTCTCTAGGAGCATCCTCATCCTTTCTCCCCTCCACTATCCGATCTTTGATCTCTCTCTCCTGCTCCTCCATAGGTGCCTCCTCCTCAACATCCTCCTTAACATCATCCTCCACATCATCCTCCACATCATCCTCCACATCATCCTCTCCATATCCTGCTAACACACCCAAAGGATCTAAGGCCATGTCTACATCAGAATCCTCTGCAACATCCTCTACTCCTACATCTACCTCTGCACGCTCCTCAGCCACTACCTCCACTACAGGATGCTCACCCCCAATCGGTACATCCACTCTCACTCTAATATCTATCATCGGTAAATCGACTGCAACATCCTCCTGCATAGGTGCATCTCCACCTGCCTGACCCCCTCTTCGTCCTCTCCATCCTTGTCTCTCGCCTCTACCTTCGGCCTTTGTCGTCATCTCCATCACCCCTACCACCAACTCTACCCACTCTGGCACCTCCACCTCTCCGACGTCCTCTAGGCCCTGTACCTCGTCTCTCGACTGGTGTTGGCTGATCTGGATCTGTATAAGGAATCGGGCGATGCACTGCCCACCATGCCTCATAAGCAGCCGTGGTCCATGGATCTGCTAATCCATCTCTCCATCCCCACTGTATTGGCTAAAGAGCTTATATATCTACCTCTGTTGTAGCCACTGGAATCATGGGTCCCCACCATGGAACCTCTCTCGACGATTGAGCAAACTCTGCTCTACTCCGAGGCTCATCTTGAACCTCCCCGAACTATCTCAGCACTCTGTTCGACAGATGACGCTCGATAATGTGCACACTCGAAACAGTCCTCCCAATGAGATACTGTGTCTGTCTGCAGAATGGCAAATGTATGTCCTCGTCCACCCACTCCTCACAATCCATGTAAGGTCTCCATATGAACTGATCAAGAATATCCAAGGCGTGTCGACAGTATCCTGTGTCACCCACATGAGTCTGTGTGATCTACCCTGTATATCGAAACACATATGGGTATCTCTCCTCTCACTCTACTGTCACTGGAGGATGAAATACAACTATCCTCTCAAAACCCCATATCATTAGCAATGTCATCCCACAACTCAATGACTGTGCATCTCTATAAGCAATATCATGTAAATGAAAATACAGCATCCCGAGTAGTCATGGACCCCATGCATATCTCGTCTCACTCTCCAACATACCAACCGACATAGCTCCCCATCCCATTGGAAAGCCATGACCCCGTCTATCCGGAAGCACAATACCCCCAATCAATGTACATAGGATACAATCAATCCTGTCGTATCTGTCTGCTAACACTGGCCATCTGATCTCGTAATGCTCGATCCCGAGCCTATTGATGTCATCAACCTGATAGAACCATGCCAACTCAGTCAACCCTCGCTGGGTATCATACATGACCCGCTCACCCCTAATAGGCAATATCAATATCTTGTACACATCCTCCAATGTGATAGTAGCCTCCCTAGTCGGTAAATGGAACGATGATTTCTCTGAATGCCATCTCTCACACAAAGCCATCAGCATCCCCCTATTCGCTCGAATGGCAGGCATTGACAAACAATGTCGTAGACCTAGAACCCATAGCAATCGAATCTCTGCAGAGCTCAGACTGTCTCTCAAGGCAAACGCATCTGGCCGACTCTCCCATGTATAAATAGGATCTAACACAACCTGCATATTCACCAAAACTGTTAAGAATTTTCCTTGAAAATTTTTCGATAATTTTACCAGTCAAATGCGGCTCAATTTCGTAGATGCGGTGCATTTTTTTCAAATGCGTTGCACAGAGCCTCACATGCGGTGCACACTGCATATGCGTTGCATTTTCTCACCACCCCTTTCCAACTACTGTACATGCGGTTCACACAAACCACATGCGGTGCACGCTTGCACTTGCAGTTCATTTATACTTTCTACTGTCAACTACATATGGGTTTCACTGAACAATATGCGGTTCATGTATACAATTGTGTCTACCCATAATGCATTTGCATTGCACAACCACACATGCGGTGCATTATGCTCCACATGCGTCATTCCCTAATCAGCCGAAACCAGCCTTGGCGAGTTTTTGCAGATGCGTCATTTCGCAGTCAGATGCGGCGATACGACGACATATGCATCGTTTACGATGCATCGCATTTGCTTGTTCATTTTTATGCCTAGAAAAATGTGCCAAAAATACATTAAAAGATCTCATTTTTGAGTACATACTGGTCGTCCTGCATCGGCTGGCCTCCTGAAGGTCTGGATCCAATATCCTCGATGTCTAGTGTACGGAATAGGCGCCATTTCCTCAGTTAGTCAGAGCAAATTCTCAAGTTTTTCTATCTCCTCCGGGTGCAAATGATTTCATTTTAGCCCTAATTTCTATTTATAGGAGGATTTCAAATGGCATTTTCTCAGCCCTAATCTATTGGCCGCGTAATCTTTCAACTTCTAACGACCCGTATTCGTCCGTATTAACTCCAAATTCAATTTTGTCGACTCCATAGCATTTCTGACTATCATCTTGACTTATCGGGAATATTTCCTAATTTTTTTTTTAACTTTTCAAAAATTGTCAATTTTCCCGAGGGGGCATACCTTACCATGTTTCATGCTGGGGCACGACCGGGGCATATTTTCTTTGACACAACATCGTACCAACATTGTATCAAAGAGGGGCAAACTGTAGATACCGAAAATTGGTCTAAGCCTACGAGTACATAATCGACATAATTTTCTATAGTCCATGGTCATGATTAAATAATGTCAATTATTTAATTACTCTTTCTAACATATTTCCTCTATTAATTAAATACCCCTTTTTAATTAATTCATTAAGTCATTATTAATCTTTATTCAACTTGATTAATTAAATAAATCATATTTATTTAATTATGTCGCTAACTTATTAAATCCTCTTTCATAATTAAATAATTTATTATTTAATTACCCCTTGGTCATATTTCAACTATAATTAAATATCTTTATTTAATTATTCATTTAACCCCCTTTTCAACTATAATTAAATATTTGTTATTTAATTATTCAATTCTACCTTTTTCAAAAGTCAAATTAAATAAATGATCTTTATTTATTTAATTAAATCTTCTATTTTTGAATGTTGAATTAAATTAACATTTAATTCATATTTAATTATTTATGTCACATTCCTTTATCATTTAGTTATATAAGTCATTCACTCACCTTCTGACTTGAGATCTATTTTTAGTTCTCGAGTTATCTCTGAATTCAACTGTTGATCATCTCTGCAGGAAGACTCTCCATCACAACTAGTCGATTAACTAGTTCTAACTCATATGCATGTATGCATATATTAATTAAATATCTTTTATTTAATTAATTAATTTAATTATGCATTCGAATTCCTCATCTTCGAGTTCTGACTTTGTCTTTGACATTCAAAGTCTATTTCTTCTATTTTCGAAGATCCTTAACTAAAGATTAAGATCTTGTTCTATTTTTAGTCTTTCTTGACTCATGGTCTAACTCACGTTCTATCTGAGATTGAACTCGCATCGCATGGCATTCATCAATCTCGTCCGTCGATCTCTCTTTCAATCTGAGTCGATCGTTCGAAAACACACAATCTATAAAATGGCCTGTCATTATCATTATTCTCTCTCCTGAAATCATTATACATTTTTGAGAAGAAACAATCTTCGATATTTTGCTGAGACACTCGACGAAGTTATGCTTGCATTCAAACACACAAATATTTGAGGGCAAGAATAACAAGACAAAAAAATGGAGAAGGGCAATTGAGATAAATCGAGGAAGTATTTGCATATTCGGTGAGATCATTCTAGTTTTATTAGTTTAGATTAATCATGCTTACTTATCATTCTTTGTTGTTTTATTTAGATTAGAATTGATGTTAATCTTGTGTAGCTTTAGCATCCATCCACAATTCTGAAAAATCTAAGTTACAAAATTAAACCTAAGAAATGATTGGAAGAAAGGAGCAAGAGCTAGAAGTACATTAATTGGAATATCTCTGGAGGAATACTACCTATAAAAAATTTCTCCTTCATTACCAAAACTCTTAGCTCCAAAATATAGATAAATAAAGTTGGTATTTCACCTTCAAATAAATTATTTCCAATATTAAGAACTTGAATCTTTGACCAAATTGATGGTGAGATTGGGAATTATCCATTCAAGTTATTATTGTGAAAAAATAATGAATATAATTCACTTATCTCAATATATTTATGTGGAAATCTTCCATCCAAGTGATTATTTCCCAAATTTAGGACACGGAGGGAAGATCATTTGTACAAGCTCATAGGGATCACTATATTAACTTATTGTTTACATGATTTAATAATAGGAGGTCAAATGATCTACCCAAGGTTGGAGGAGACCACATTGATGGCATGTGCCCATTCAATAAATTTCTAAGCACATTTTGGACACCTCTGTGCATCCATGTTGAATTATTTGAGAATAAGCGTCATTTTAGATAATTTTTAGAAATATTTAGAATATTAAATTTTCTAAATAAAAGTAGGATCAACCATATGAAAGGCTCAGAAAAAAAACCACAACAAGGTAGTTGGGAGAAGATCATGTTAACGTGTACAACAACAAAATCTATCAAAAGAAATAATTCCTTCCTTTAGATCATAGATGCAAACAATCTACAATTCATAGATGCGAGAGTCAATTAAATAATTCATCTAAAAATCATAATTCTAATTTCCCATTAAAAATCAGCACTATAATAACTTTAATTTAATAAATATTTCAAAGAACAAGAAATTTTAGAGTTACCTCGCATTTTTTATAAATTGTAGATATACATTTCTTCATAGTGTCAAATTCTTCATCTATGGAAAGAAAAACTTTAAGGTTTTATCAACTTTATTGAAGTATGTTCTTCTCCAACTAATTCTTGTTAAGACCAATGACAACATCCCTCCAAAAGCTACTCCATATGACAATCCCACTGCCATCTTATACCATGAATATTTAGTAGCCTTTTTTTCTTTATTCATTGAAACTTGAGGAGGAGGATAAAATTGTGGCCAAGAACAATTTTTGGGTAGGGGACATCCCCATAAATGTGGATTACCTAAATAAGAAGATTCTCCAAATTTCCTAGTTATATGCTACCCTTGTGGTATACTCCCTGAAAGATTGTTGTTTGATAAATTTAGTGAACCCAAAGAGTTTATAGATTCAAGTTTTATAGGGATTTTTCCTGAGAATTGATTTCTTGAAAGGTCTAATGACTCTAGTTGACTCATTTCTCCCAAACTATTTGGAATGGTCCCATTTAGATTGTTCATTGAAAGGTTTAGAAGCCTCAACCAGGCTTCAAATTCCCAAAATTAGAAGCAACTTCTCCCTCCAATTCATTGTTTGAGAGATCTATGGATGTGAGAGTGGAAAGAATATATTCATAATACTGAATTGTGACTTTTAATTGTATTTATAATCCATCTTGATAAGGAAGACCGAAAGAAGACAACACAAAACCATTTTGACTTTCTATTGTCATTGCTTGTAATGATACAATTGTCTGTGGAATTGAACTTGAGATATTATTGGAAGAAAGGAGCAAGATTTGGAGGCTCATTAGTTGGCCAATCTCTGGAGGAATGTTTCCTATAAAATTGTTATCCTTCACCACCAATACTCTTAGATTTGAAAGATTTTCAACAAATTTTGGTATTTCACCTCCAAATAAATTACTCCCAATATCAAGAACTTGTAGCTTTGAATAATTTACTATGGAAGGGGGGAATGATCCATTCAGATTATTACTACAAACAACTAATTACTGTAATTTACTTAGCATACCGAAATCATGTGGTAATCTTCCCTCCAAAGTATTATTTCCAAAATTTATGATATGAAGGGAAGAGCATTTGGACAAGCTCAGAGGGATTACTCTGATTAAGTTGTTGTTTGCAAGATTTAAAAGTTGTAGTTTAGAATATTTTCCCAAGCTTGAAGGAATATTGCCAATAAATGAATTGTCATTGACCAACAATTGTGTCATATTGAGGAACCAAATCATTGGGATGTGCCCACTCAATGCATTTCTAGATACATCCAGTAGTTGTAATTGAATCCATATTGAAGTATTTGAGAATAGGGTTCCTTCTATATGATTCCCTGAAACATTCAAATATTGCAACAGAGGATTGGTTTCCCATAGCCAAGAAGGAATTTATCCCACGAGAATGTTGTCAACTAATTCTAGTCTAACAAGCGAGAATTGTGTTGAAATCCAAGGTGGAATTTGATTGTCAATCATACATGACACTAAACTTATTGTGGTCAAATTAAAGGAGGGAATCCAGGTTTTTCTAATATTTAGCACATAATTGGATGAATGTAATGACTTTAGGCATGTAATGTTGTGAAAGAAAGTTTTTGAAATTGACTTATTGTGGTTTAGTGACAAGAATAGATCAACCAAAGAAGGTGGAAGTGACCAAGAAGATATGGTTTCATTGAAACGATTGCCACCAACATACAAGTTAGTGAGGGAGGAAAGCTAATCAAATGAAGGGGGAATGGTCCCAGTTAGTTGGGTGTCCCCAAGATATAAATCCTCGAGTAAAGAGAGATTTCCCAAAAAAATTGGAATGTTACCGCTCAATGGATTTCCTCCAAGGAATAAATGCCTCGACATAGTGAGACTTCCAAGAGAAATTGGTATGTTCCCACTTAATTGGTTATTGGAAAGATATAGATATTCAAGAGAAGAAAGATTGGCCAAGCAGGAAGGTATGCTTCCTGTTGGCATAAAAACTAACACCTCTAGAGTGTAAGTTTGTATGGACAACTATGCACACTACGTAATGAGTGCTCTTCAAATTAGGAGGGGAAGCTCCCTCGTTGTGCTGGAATGCATGAAATGGAAAAGTAAACTAATATCCTATCTTTTTGTTCTCAGCTAGTAGAGGCACAAGGTTAAGAAAACCTAGAACGTTGCAGCTAAGTATTTTCTAGTTTCGCAGATCATCTAACTACAACTAAGCTAACTTCTTTAAATCTATCCAGTTTCCTCAAGAAACAAAGCATGAGGAAATGGAGCAGGAATGTATTATACAATAAACTTCAGGTGCGGGCTCACAACATGAAGGCAAGGGAGGCGCAACTATTTGCTAATCCGGGAAGAAGTTTATTAAAACAAACAAATAAACGGTAAACCTGGTACAACTTCACAACATGAGGCAAGGTAGGCACAATTATCTGCTTGGTTGAATGAGTCTACTATCACACACATCAAACAATAAGCTTTAAGTACAGTTTTGCAAAATGAAGGCAAGGTGGGCACAACTATTTTCTCTTCTGAATAGGCTCATGATAAACAAAACACAAGGTAAGCAACTAGGATAGTATATTATATAGACGCAATACGCATGCAATAATGATCAAACTAGCAACCCCATTTAACTAAGATTGAATAAATACCATGACAATAACATGAAGGCGAGGTAGGCACAACAATTTATTATAATAGCAATCACTCTTGAATAGATACAGTAATAGCAATACTACAGGCAAGGTAGGCGCAACATGTATGCTATCAAGCAAAAGTTAAATTACAAATGAGCTTAAAGCTCTTATTTATAGACTTCAAGGTGTAGGCAACCCTAAAATCACCTTGAGTCAACTACAGTCTTGCAAGACATGCAAGATCTTATTCCTAAACCCTAATTGAATGAAACTATACAGTTAATTGGGAAACTATCATCAGTTAACTGAAACATCTAATCTAAATGGACAAGGTGAAACATGCACGTCCTTATTGAGAGCAAGTCAACTTGAATGCTATCATCGGTCAATTGAAAGATCTAATCTATGCTCCAAGTGTATGTAGATGTTTCCAAGAAAGACATGGCATGCAATGTGTAACAACCAGTTAACTCGGAAAGAATCCTCGAGTTTAACTCTTGTGTCTAATGTCTATCTTGGAAAAGGTGGGACACCTGGAACTAAAGTTTACTGGCCCTGATCTCTAGCAATTAACCCATCCACGAAGTTGCCGACTGCATCACCCTCTGGGGAACTGAAGCTCTAGCGGAGAATCCCATGTCTATGCAGCATGTCTTCTCCACTAGTTATTTGACATTGGAACTCACCCTTACTCCTGGTCGCCTCATCAAACAATATTGGCATGACTGTAAGCTGATTCAACTTGTAGCCAATGGTCTCACCACTGAAAATATTGTGAATAAGTGCTTGGAGCTCTAATTGAACATTAGTAAGCTCAACATAGTCACCACCCACATGTTGATACAAACATGGTAATTGAGACACAAAGTTTCTCACATAGTGGAGTGCATTAGTAACATGCACTCTACTTTCAGCCACCTCAGATGCTATCTTTCCTTCTATCTCCGCCTTGAAGATCAACTGTGTTCTCCAAACGTAGACATCTTATTTATCTTTTACATCTGTGACTACGTCAAATGACATTCCTAGATTAGCAATTAGAATCTCATCCCTGGGTCTAGTGATGGCCAAATCACACTCCTCCTCCTGAAGTCGTAGACAAAGCTCACATGCATTATACCGCAATTGATATAACTCTGAAATTACAAGGCAGCCTCTAGCAATGAATTCCTCCTCCCACTCATCCAACCGCTTGCCATATGCAACCAAGTGATCAATCTGACCCTGTTTTGATGGTGGTTCTAACATATGTGGAAGCGTGATGACAGGATCCCCTGTCTTATGTACAAGGCTGGAAATGTATTGGCAAAGCTGCTATATTTCAGCCTTGAGAGCTGATTTGTCTTCACCATCCTTCACCATCCTATCCCTAGCACTATCTATAGCAACCTGTAGGAGGTCAATATATGTCTGACGAGTACTTCTACCAAAGTTGACTATGATAACTTTGAAGTCTTGTTCTTCCATCTCATCCAGACTCTTATCTTCAGGAGGTGCAACAGTCTCAACATTAACCTCCTTTCCTGCATTCCTTTCAACGTGGACCTATTTCTTGATCCTCTTGTTAAGCACATCTTGATGGTCATGATCAAAATTTGAATGATCAAGTACATAAGATGGCTGACTCCTTTTTCTTCCCAGTTGACTCTCAAGCCAAGACGAATCCTGACTAATCCCACTGGAATGATTTGTATTATTCATAAGATCTGATGAAAGTGAATGTGTAGAAGGGGCACTGTGAGGAGGTGAATCCACATCCAAACCAATGTGAATTGGAACTGGAGGCTGCTCTAGTGTTGGTGACGGTAAATGCGTTTGAACCTCAGGCTATGGTGAACTCTGCACAACTTCTATAATAGGCTCTATATGTGGAATCGCAACAGGTGTTTTTCCCTTTGAATTACTAGGCGTTGGATTCTTCCTAGGCAGGTTACTCCTCTTCTTCTGCTTCGGCTTTGATGAGGAGGGTGGTATATCTCCTTCTAGTGGTGGCTCTGCTCTAGGCATGGATGCCTTTCTCAACCTTTTGCTTTCTAAATAAATCATGCTATTTTGGATGACCCTGTTCGATCTCTCCTTCACTGATGTGAACTCCTTGGCATACCAGTTCACTAATGGCAGTGGTTGTCCATCAACCTGCTCTCTATAAAATTGAGGAAGTGTATCTCCCTCATCCTCTAACAATCCTTCCACATCTTCTGCCAAGAAGACAAAAATCTGTGGAAGAGAGAACTTGCTATAGCTACGTCTGTGAACCTCGAAATCATCCTCACAATTCACCCAGTAATCTTCCATCGTAGGTTTGTGATAAGAGAGATTACCAAGGCGAGCTGCGTAATGACCCCAAGGATCATATGTGCGTGTATCAACTAGGTACTTGAGTTTAATATTTTCTAACTCTTGACCTACAACATTAGCATCAACTGCCATCTTACACCAATACATCCCGAACTGCAAAGGAAACTCAGCAGCTGGTTTGCGCTTGTTGCGCAAACGTTTGTGAACTTCATACAGTTGCCTCAGGAACTCCATGAATATAGTTTTATCCGAAGGATAACGTGGTAACATGGCTAATTTTCCTGTGTATCCATAGACATGGATATAGGTGTAAGTAGTAAATTGAATATACCAATCTGCCCAATTCTTCATTGTTGCCCTAGCAACTGTCGAGATGGGAATGTGCGACTCCCGATCCAAGTTTCTCACTATATATGTCAAGAAAGCATCCTATACACGTTTAAAATGACTTTAAGCCTTTGTGAACTCAAGCTGGTCATAATAACGATAGACTTTTTGTACATTGAGTATGCCCATTGTGTTCAACCCGTTAAACTGATTTTGATAAGCGATTAAGTACACCAGGTAAGAACACATATGAAACTAATGCGCAGCTAGGAAACCGGTGATTTTCTCGTGAATAGCATCGCTGATGAAGGATGCCCAGTCATAATGCTCTTGCCCCGAGATGATTCTACCAATGATATAATACATCCATGGGTGAAATTTGTTTGCATCTGCATGACCTGAGACACGATTAAGTAGTGTAATCAAAATACCATATTCATCCTTGCACTCGCCATGACCCAAGTTGTTTGGCAACTTGTTCTTCTTCTATTTTAGCCACCTCTCTGTCATCTTATTCTGACATTTATCCAATTCAGCATTAAATGCCTGTTCGCTTTGACTCATGGAAATAACCAACCCATCTGGATGTTGAGGAATATCCAAACTTCGCTCGATATCAAGGGGTTTGAGACTGCATATGACACGTCCATCTATTGACCGTATCTCTCATGTAGCGGAATTGTAATGCTTGATGCAAGATATTACAAACTCCATGCAATGCACTGAAATAGGTATGGAAGCAGCCTCGAGTAAACCGGATTGTTGAATATTCTTGATAACCGAATCCCTGATCTTAAGTGGATCCAAAACTACTTCTGGCAACACCTTATGTAGATTTGTATCAACTGTCCCGATGAAGTTATGAGCTATGACCGACTTGGTCTTGAATTCGAGTTGAGTGAACTGCATTATGAAAAACTCGCCTATTGACTGTGAACACGGTTGTATTCTGACAACTTTTCTAGAAAGCCAAAAATACCCTACTGAGGCTAAAAATAGCTTGTCGGATGAGAATTTTTACGAAAAAATCTGAGATATGGGTTTTGTCCAGAAAATGATTCTAAGACAACCCAAAACGTCGGAAATGTAAAAATTTGCCCTTTACTCAGCCATGTAAAAGAATTTTGGTTGAGAAAATTAAAGCTTCAAGAATAGATGTTCTGGAACAAATTTTCCTGAAAAATTCTGGCACATGGGTTTCGCTAAGAAAGCTCTTCTGAATCAACCCAGATACTTTGTTTTGCCAAAATCTGCCAACACTTCAAACATGCGAGAGAATTTAAGATGAGAAGATGGAAGAAATCTAGAAGAGAAAAAACATTTTATTTTTTTTAAAAAAAAAAATTTGTGCCTTCTTCCTTCAAAATCGCCACTTTGTCTTTGAATTTGATGTTGAATCTGGACTTGAACTTGTAAAAGAATTTACCTATCGCCTTCAAGCTTGATTATCTGATGAAAATTCGCTAATCTCTTTGAGGAAATTCAAACTTTCAAAGCTATGTGAATGAGTAAAGAGGTCATGCTTGATTAAATAGATGAAATTGTACCCTCATGCATGCATGCTGAAACCCTAATTATGAAGAAGGAATTTGATTGGCCCTTTATCAATTGAACTACCACTGTCTCTGAGTCTTTAGTCTAAAAATAATATTTTAATTTCAAAACATGCAAAGAACTAAAAGTGGCGCCAATATTTATCTTTGAAGAAATTCGTCACTTTTTAATGCTCTGCATGCAAAAATATTTTTTTATCATTTTTCCAAAAATAGCATCTTGTTGTGTTCAACACACTTCACTGATTCCAAAAAGTCAAATTTTGATCTTTTAGGTGTCCATTTGCAAGAGTTATGAGATTTTTGAGAATCTCCTATTTTATAGCTGACTGCGAAATCACATCTATCCATATTCAACTCTGATTTTTGGATGATTGAATGATCTTGCAACCGTGCTGAGATATCCACTATGAAGCCTGCATGACAAGGATGAAATGTCTGCTAGGAGCCACAACTGCTAAAATCATCATCTGACACCTTAGAAAATTAGGCGCCTTTGATTAAATTGATGCTTTAAATCCAAACTTAGCCATTTCTTTGTATTGCCTTCTGATGCTTCAAACTGCTATTGATGGTGAATAATGAACCCTGTGGACTGAATAATGGATTCACTGGGTGACTAGAAGTATTCTGCATCCGATGACTATATGTGAGGTATCTGAAAATTGTATTAGAAACCCCAAAAGGATGGGTGCCCCTATTCTGTGATAGCTCAAATACAATTTTGACAAGTGTAATTTTCATCTGAACACCATACTTTGACCTTTGATACCGGGAGCTGGAATGCTCTGATTCACGTGTTGCTTGTCTCTCTGTATAATTTGGTCAACTTGCAAGAGATATCCTTGCAGAAGACGAAGCCAAAAAACTGCTTCTAAGGCCCTTAAAAGAGTCACCTTTTTCAAAGAAAATTCTAGCCTTATACTTAGTTATTTTTTGAACTGTCTTCAACCACTTCCACTTTACAACATTGTCACCTTGACCTTGCACATACGAGCACTCGCCAAATCCTAGAGGCTGTCGGTTGGACTCGTTGAATGGTTGGAGTAATTGCACACAAGTCTTGTGAAGACTGCAATTGCAAATAACCCCATCTGTCAGGCCTAAATGTTGGGCGCCCCTAGCCTACAGATGTGTAGCTTTGTGTAGCTATGCTTCACCATCCTCTATTTTATGTGCTTGGTTGAACCTCTGTCATGATCACTTAGAATTTCGAATCGTCTTCTGAACGGGTGCACTACAAAGCTGGACTGAGCTGGTAAAGATCTCAAGAAAACCTCAATTGCAAACTCATCCATCAAACAAGTCATATTTAGGGGCGCCCCTGGGCTACAAGGGCTCTCAAACCATGCTTCTAGCAATCTTTGCTCACATGTATCCTGCCTACAGTTTCAACCTCTGATGTTGATAACCAGAGTTTTGTACTGGATACGCTTCCGCTTGATAGCTCGTTGAAAAGCTAGACTGATTTTGCAAAGACTGAATCCAGTAATACACACATGCATCCAGATCTGAGCCTTCAAAAAGAAGGGCGCCCCTGGGCTACAGGGGAGCAGATCCGTATTTCTAGACTGCCTCCTTGTGAGAAAACACTCTTCGTAACCTCTGCTTTTGTCTTTGTTTGCTGGAGTTCTGCAACAAAAAATGATCTCGCTCTATGGCTAGTCGAAAAGCTAACTGAAAACATAAAACAATGAATGTATTCTCAATCCAAAACAATCAAATCTTGACCTTCAAATGGAAGGGCGCCCCTGGGCTACAAGGGAGCGAATTTGCTCTGAATTCATTTATTTTCACCATTTTATACTTTGCAAATGTTGTATCCACTGCTGAGTTTGACCATGTCGACGTGTTATGACTGTCGAGGTGTGTGTATGACTATACTTCATCATTTTCACATGTACAGACACTGTAAAGTCAATTTGCACATTGATTGCATAAGTGTCTACTACGTTACATAGTGAAAAGTTCCCAGACTTAGAATATTTTAGCACTTTTTGCCAATCTGAAAATCCCCTCTGTCAAAAAGCATATTTTTCAACATCTTTCTTCGTAGAGCATTCTTCTTTGAGTTTCAGGCTTAGATATTGATACCTGGTACTGGCCAACTGTCATTGACGACCTCAGAGATCCTAACTTTTTTCCTAAAAAAATTCTAACTACCCACCAGCCTTAAACTGACTTTTAACTGAAACTGACTTCACCAGTGTGATTGTGATGTGGAATAAGTCAATCAAAATTAATTTCAGCCAATTCTGACAAGTTCCTATTTTTTAGGGTTTCAAGCTAAAAATAGATTTCAAAAACCCTAATTTTCAATTTTTTCAAATTTTGCCGGTATCTTCCTGGCATCACATTGACTAAAAGCCCATACTTTATTTGCCCAAAAACTGAGTTTTGACCTCATTTTTACAAGGTTTAGACCATTTTAAGCAAAATGCCTTAATGAAGCAAAAAAATTGGGTTGGGTACAACACTTCCATTGAATTCATTGAAACCAAGATAAAGGTATGTAAGGCAGGTGAGAAAACAAATGGAAGAGGGAATCATCCTGCTCAATTTACTGTAAGCTAAAAATAAAAAATAAATATTTGGGAGATTTACCAAATATGGAGGAAGAGTACCTGTTACTCCTCCTATCCTCAGTGATGTGAGAAAGTGAAATTAGCACAAGCTCTCAAAGATCACACCTTGAATTAAGAGAAATATTACATCAATAGAGACAACATGGTTGGTATGATTCTTGCAAGTTATGTAATCCCATTTGTGCAACAGTCTTTTCCATTTACCCATGAAATGAGATAGTCGTTAGAGTCATTTAAGGACTCTTTGAAGCGAAGAAAAGATTTTGATTTATGGGAAAGACATTTCTTGGACCTTGATCAATGGGGAAGAGAAATGCATGGCATGGGGAAGAAGACAACAAAACCCAAGACTAAAACTAAACATAGCTTGTGTAAAGAGATGGCCATTTGAGATGCAGGGGATGAGGGAATTGTAGTTAGTTCTTTGGGAGGGTTATTTTTAACAGTGAGCACGTCAACGATCAATGTATTTTTTATTTTTATTATTAAAATTATATGAGTTTTTATGTCACCACCATTCTTGAACTCTGTGCCCGTTGAATTTTATTTTTAAAATTTGATGGTTTATAGGGAGAATGATTCGTAAGTATGAGCCATGTGTCTTGATAGTTGATTTTAAGTCGTTGCAAGTCATTACCATGCACTTTTGTGATAAAAAGATAGATACAACTATAATAGTTTATAACCACTTTGCGGAAGTATCAGTTGCCTATCATGGGTTGAAGATTGCTCAATCAAAAGGCTTTAGAAAGGTTTGGCTTGAGGGAGATTCATTAAATGTTATTAACAACTTGAAGAAGTCTACTCTCCCCTCTTAGAGTGTTGAACCCCTTATTTTGGATGAAATTGAAATTTTGAATTCTTTTGATGAATTTTATATTTATCATATCTTCAGGGAGGGCAATGCTCTTGTGGATGTCTTTGCTAACATTGGTGTTAGCATCTATAGGTTTTGGTATGTGGATGATCCCCTTCCCATTGAGGCTCTTTCTTGTCTTAATAATGATTACCAAAAGTGCTAAGGTGGGTGTCGGCTTCATTATGAACTATGTTCACATGTCCCTGTTCACCTGACAGATTATCCTTTGGAGTGATAGAGAGTTGGATCATATTTGGGCTTATGATAATTCAAGTATCCTTTGTATGAGATGGCCTTCAAGGTTAATAATGATTCTTTGCCACCTTTTCATTTTCACACAGATTGTGGGTATTTCCTTGCATTTGTTCTTGAGGCTTCTTCTAACTGTCTGCAAAGTCTTCAAGCTCTTAGGTTTTGTTAAGTTTGTGATCATGAGTGGAGATAGAAATAGGGCGAAGCTATTTTCCTGTGACACCTTGAGAACTAAAATTGAAGTGTGGGAAAGGTTGCAGCGGGGTGGGATAACACCATATATGGAGCAGCTCCATGGGAACGATCTGTAGGCTATGGAGTTGTTTGTCAAGGGATGACATAATAGGGTTCTGAAGTTGGGTGGCACTAAATTTGATATTAATGAAGAATTAATTGCGAGTATTGTTGTTCTTTTGACTCTGAGCAAAAAGGTGTATAGAGATAAGAAGGATTCTAATGCAATGTT
The DNA here is from genome assembly GCA_007115665.2 of Sequoiadendron giganteum. Taxonomy (NCBI): domain Eukaryota; kingdom Viridiplantae; phylum Streptophyta; class Pinopsida; order Cupressales; family Cupressaceae; genus Sequoiadendron; species Sequoiadendron giganteum. Next base: position 472,823,691 of record CM021107.1, on the reverse strand, counting down.
GCAGATGTTCTTTAAAGGGGATGAAGAAATGAAGCTTGAGCAAGCTAAAAGTGGTGGCTACTTGTGCAACTCCATCAAAGCTCTGTGGGGAGATGTCACTAAATAATTTATGAGGTATATAACCTTAGAAGGTCGGTTCTCTACTATTAATGGCTATCACTTTGTTCTTTTGAATCACTTTAGACATAAGAAGAAAGTTTTGTTTCCTCTCTATCTTTTAGCTTCTTTGGAAAATGGAATCAAGGATCACAAGAGAAATCCTAAAAATCCTGTGCTACATGGTTTAATTCTCCTTATCTCAAATTATGCCAAGTCTTATGTGGTTCCTAAGCAGCCTGAAAGGGCTCCTAAAGGAAAGCAAAAGAATTCAGCTTTGGAGTATGAAACTGTGTCGGAGGAGGAACCTATGAAAATTTTGAAAGGGAAAAAGAAGAAAGTGGTTTTGGAGGAGTCTGAGTCGGAAGAGGATAAGGATTATTAACTTGATTCTAAGGCTTCTATGTAATTTTATTTGCAACCCTCTGCTCTTGGTAAGAGCGGCAAAAAAGGTAAAATTGCCCCTGCTTCGGCGGAGTATGAAACATGTAGTGAGGAGGGAGGTGGTGACAAACCCTATAAATTGGGGATTGGTGCTCCTTCAACCCTCTTGAAATATTGAAAGATTCTTTTGGGGATAAGAATCTTATGCCCCCTGTTTCGGGGTCTAAGAGAAAAAAGGGTTTGAAAGAGGGTAGTAAAAATAAATTGGAAAAGCGGACGGGTAGCCTTGTGCAAGAGGAGTATGATGATTCTCCTCCTAATGTTGTTGGTGGTTAGGATTCTATGGATACCCCTGATGAGGGAAAGGAGAAACAAAATAGTAGGAGGACAGTTGTGAATAAAATTGCGAGCTCTCTTTATAAAATATAGATGTTGGTGGTTGGGGCTAAAAGGAAAGGGGTTTTGGTGAGCCAAGAAATGAATAGTATCTCTCAGAAGGGTGAAGCTAAGGCCATGGATGTGTTTAATTTTAATTGGGAGGATCTACCTAATGTTTTGGGTCTGGCAAAGGAGGGAACTATTTCCCTGTTTAGATTGTTCAAATGGGCTTTCCATGAGCTTAATATGACCAATGTGAAGGTTTTTGGGGTTGTGAGCAAAGTTGGGGAAACTTTGCATTGCTCTCTATAGACTCAAGTTAACCAGCTATTTGATGCTTTAAAGATTGTTGCGGAGGAGATGCTTAAGCCGAAGCAGATCTTTGAACAAAGAATTGTGACTTTGGAAGAGAAGATAGAATGGGTTAACATGAAGTTGGATAAGGTTGTTGAAGTGACTAAATTTTTCATGAGGAATGAAGCGGAGTGCCTTACTATCCTCAATGAGAAAGCTAAGAAATGGATGGAGGAAGCTCTCGGTGATAAGGAAGTTGTTGGGAACAGGCAGATGATGGAGGAAGCTTCATTCAGTAAGGTTGTTGATGGTATGGTTGTTGGTTTAAATGATGTTTTGATTAAAGAGGTAAATTTTTTGGGGCCTGGTGCTAGGACTCACAACAAGACTAAGCTACAAGATGGGGTCCCTGTCAAAGATATTTTTGAAGTTATGGATGTGCATTAGAAGATAACTGAAAGTGACATAGAGGCTTCCAATACTTTGAAGAATTTGTAGTTTTTAGTTCTTGTTCCTCCTTTTTGGTAGTTGTTCTATTGTTGTTTTGTTGATCGGTGTGGTTATCTTTTGTAACAACTTTCCTTTTTTGTAAAGGGTTTCGGGGCCCCTTCAAAAATTTCTTTACCGAGCTAATAAAAAAAACTATAATAATTTATAAATAAAAGATACAAATTTGTGTCCTACGCAAAATAAAATATTAGCATAGTCATTTAAATAATGCTTAAACAATGATGGAGATTTGTTTTTATCTCAAACTAATTTTCCATCATTTGTAATTAATGATATGAAGTTTCCACAATTCATATTGTCGATAATTATCATTTTTGGATTCAATTGAGTTCGAGTTTTTGCATCAATGTTTTGGATCACACTCCATGATCCAAAATAGAAGAGAAGAAAAATGTGATATGAAACTTGATGCAAAAACTCAGGCACAATTGAATCCAAAAACAATTATCACCATTCATTTCTCTTCTCCTCCTACAACTCTCTTCTACCTGCTAATGGATCATGGAGTGTGATTTGAAATGTTGATGCAAAAAATTGAACACATCGAACCCATAAATGTAATTATCACCATTTGTAATCTTAATGGAATTAAATTTACATAATTTTATTTTGTTATTTTAATTGGGTGCACAAGTTTTAAGTTCAAATTATGTTCATTATTACATTCAATTTATATTTTAAATTAAAATAAATAATATTAATCAGTAAAAATTAATCTTATAAATTAATTTCATAATGTTTCAACTAAAAAGTACACAATTATACTGAGAGGGGGATGAGTCAATAGAACAATAATATTTTACTTTTTAACTTAACAACCAAAAAAACATCGATTGCATTGTATCAACAACATAAGATGCAATTGTTACGCAATATAAGTAGAACACATGATTTTATGTGGAAACCCTTACAAAAGAAAACCACGACAAAATATTGCTTCTATATATAAAATATTCTTACAACTTCGTAGACACCAACCCACAGGAGACACCAATCTCCTGAATTTTTAGGCACCAACCCCCATAGCTAAAAACCAACTTAGCCAAAGACACCAATATCTCCAATACAAGGCACCAACCTCTCCAATACGAGGTACCAACCTCTAACTCCACAATTTTTTATCTTCTTGAATATAGGTTCTTTAGTGAAATATGGTCAATAAATTTTCCTTCATGAAATATCTTCTTGTAGATGTAATGCTCTTCATAAAATTGATACAATTATTTCCATAAACCTTCCTTTACACATAAGCTTAGATAAGATGTATCATCTTCATACTAAAATCCCCTTTCAATGTTTTTACTCTTGGTCTACTCAAGTTGAGGAAATTATCATTGCATGACTTCACATACACTTCTGCTATCTTGATCTACTCTAAATATGCCTGACTTCATATATATGTTGGTTAATACCTGATTTATCTTCAAATCTCCACACTCTTTTCCTTGCAAAAATCTGCTAGAATGCTATTGCATCTATTTCTTTTCAAATCTACATAAATTTTCCTTCTCAATTTGCATTAGCATATTCTTCTATATCTACAGATACATCTCTTTTATATTCACACACTTCTCTTCAATTTTCTTCTAATTTTGCCTCTTAATCCCTCATATAGAGATTTGTTGTTGTGTATTTAATATTTTTTTTTTTTCCTTTTCACCACTTTTTTCACGATTCTTTAATCATTATTTATATCTCTTACATGAAGAGAGACATTTCTTTGAAGAGTGATATCTTTTTACAAAGACGTTACCTTTTTTCTAATAATTCTTTAATCTTAATAACACAAGCTTTATCCTTCCATTTTATCGTTGTTTTTTAATAAACATAATTTCTTTTCTTTAAATCATAATTGATTCCTTTTAAAATCTGTATCTTTAACTAAGATCACTACCTTTGAATATTTTACTTGATGTCTTAAAACATAATATAAGTGTTGTCTTTTGCATTTAACCTTTTTGTCTTATCTGCTTTTTGTGTTTAGTCACTCCTTTCACATGATTTATTATTTGAATTTAAACTTCTTGAAAAGTGGTGCCTATACAAGGAATAGCCAGTAAAAATGATTACCTTATCTCTCAATGAGATTGATCAACATACCTTTATTGCCTTCAATGCAACTTGAAGATAATGAAGTCTATGTCCATTTCTTGAATACAATGAAATACCATAGCTATCATGCCATATAAATAACATGAATTCAAATTCATTCTAATATTTGTCTTTTGCTTTTATTTAGAAAGAGAAGTATGACTAATTTTGATCAGAACTTTAAAATTTTGTCAATCAATTTATTTACAAGAGAAGCATTGGCACTAAATGGAGGATTGAATCCCATAATTAATTTGTTGTCAATTCTTGTTTACAAACAGTCATCTAATTTTACTTCTTACACTCAAAAATCACCCTTTGACATCAATGACAACAAGCTTAGACAGTGAATCCATTCTTGACATCAATGACAATATTTGTCTTCTTACCTTTGACATCAATGACAACTTCTAACATCAACATAATTTTGTTTAATAATAAGATGTTTTCTTATGCAAACTAGTTTTGAAAAATCTGGGTATATTTTATTTAGATATGAATAATTCATATTTAATGCTTTAATTAAAAAAATTATTCTAATTTGGAATTTTTTTGTTATTGGTTTGGATTTACTCTTTCATTTTCAAGTTATAAAAAATAAACCAATTGCTAGAATAAATAAAAATGTTCTAGAATTTCTCAATATTGACTTGTATTAAAAATACTCAACTAAATTACATTAAAAATAATTAACTAAATTGCATCACCTAATAAGGGGTTTTTTCAGTGGTATTAGATGTTATTATAATAATTAATGCAACACATGCATAGTAATTAAGTTGTGTCAAGGATGCCAAGGTACTTACCTCTAGACTGCTTGGCATTTCTAGGGAAAAAGTTGTTATTGTTGACAAGGTTCCAAACAAAATAGAAACAATGAGTCTTTGGTGAAGAGGCGGTCATGAATTGTTCGATCAAGATATCTTGAACCCTAGTCTTCAACTTTGGATGGTGAGAATATGGGAATTTTCCATAGACATGGGCAAGTCCCCTGGTGTTAGTATCTGAATGACAATGGTGAGTCTTCTTTTGGATCTTGCTTATACTTGAGGTAGGTGGAATACATTTGATGTGACATGGTCCCTCGCTTGCTCCTTGCTCCATGATGATATTGGTGATATTTTCCATCATTCGATGGTCCATTTTGACTATTTTTTAGAATATCTTCATGGTATCAAAAGGTGTCAACTTTTTCTCCAACATGTTGCAAAAGAAATTGTTGTATTCCTAAAGGTTTCTCTCCCTATGAATGTCATCCTTGTGGACATGGATTATTGCAAAGATGATGAGTTGGATAAAGAGGAGACTGTAGAGAAGTCTCTTGGTTCAAATATACACTATGATAATTGTAATTTTATGTCTAGGAATCCATGAGGAATGTGTAATTTTCCTCAATCCCCCATTTCCTTCATTGTAGATTGCTTCTAGACATATAGTTTATGGTTCATTTTTTGATAATGTCGTTGTTACTATATATACTAATGGTATATATAGTAGCTAGTTATATTTCTAGTTTGACTTTTCATAAGACTTGGTTTTTGTGGCATTGATGCCTAGTTCCCTTGGGAAGATTTTCTAGTTCTTGGATCCTAAACTAGGTTAAATATAAAAAAACAACTAAATTGTATTGTTTATTTTGTTTGCATATAAATTTTCCCTAAAACTATTGATAATGAAAAGTCTTGTATCTAAATTAAATATACTGTAATTTTATCCATAGATTCTAAATCATTTTTCTAAGTAGTTGCATTCTTCAAGTTAAATATTCTAAGTCATTTACTTATCTTACATTTTAAATGCTAACATTTATTATTTTTACTTCATTTTGATTTATTTGTTTATATTAAAGTTTACATGGTAGCATATATTCACTATATTTTATTGAAAATAGTTTATTTATCTTAATGTTAACATGTGATAACATTTATTTTGTGGGATTTATTCTAAATCTTTTTTCCCCTAAATTTATACCTGTAATGGTGAAATTTGTATACCCATATCATTTAGTTTTGTGCCTATTTTGAGGGGAGTGCTTTGATACATAGACATATTGATAAATGGTATAATTTTGTGTAAAGTCTAGTGCTTGCCCTATATTATACATATATACTATTAAAAAATTTCCTATACACCTACCAGTTATCATTTTTACACATCCTTATATATTCACCATATCCACATATTTATTAATCCTATTTAAACACTTACTCTCATGCACACACTATCCACTATGATCTAGACCCTTTTTAGTCCTAAGACTAGTTTTTGATTGCAAGGTTGTATTCATGGTCATGGAATCATCCTCCTCTAATTTATATTTTCAAATTCAAATTTGATTAACTTTCCCTTTACGATTTTCTCCTAAGGCTAACTAAACACAAATTTATAAGATATGTCATTGTGTCCTTGTATCTAATGGAATTAGATGAATTTGTTATAATAATTATGATATCATTACATAATTTGAATATCATTCAAATTTACACATCTCAATTGATTTTACAAAAGGAAGATAGAATTACACATTCATTCTAGAGACATTTTCTTCATTCAAGATGTTATTTTTTATATTGTTCAATTTAAAGGGGTTAACCAAGGCACACTATCCTTATGCCTTAGTTGTATGCCAACCTAAAAAATAAATTTATCAATACTACCAAACCACATAGATATCAAGGAGCACAAAAGAAATATTTTAGGTATCTTGGGTAACAAAAATAATAACTACCTATAAATTACACAAGTCAAGTTTGCGATTATAGGACAAGATCATGGTAGTGATTTCCTCCTTGTCACCAAAACTAGACTGTACATAATCAATACAATTTTTTTTATGTGTAAAGGTAATTTATATTAATATCAAAAAGGAGAATTACAGCTTCCACAAGCAGATACCAAAATGCAGTAGATTTACTACCATGACCATTTACCAATTACAACCCTTTATAGACTTTCCCAACCATCCCTTGGAACAAGACTTGACAAAGCAGCCCACAGACATACCCAAGATTGAAAACAAGAACTACTAAATACTATGACCCTATTACATTAGATCATCCAAAATGTTATACATTATCATTTAGGTTGTAAACCGACATAAACTCTATGGAAACCATAGTGGCAGATTAAACAAAGACCTAATCCCATGATTACCAGAGATCAAATGAACCCATGGGCGCGATAAAATGACTGGAATTCAGGGACCCAATTGAATTGACCCCGCACCAGCACCAGCTACAACGATTTCTTCAAATACTTCACCCCAACCTCAACAGACTCCCTATGCTCGATTAGATCCATCCCTTTAAGGTCAAGCAAGAACAAATAGTACTTGATAACCTCCTTGGGGTCTTGTAACAAATGCATGTCTCTTGGACGGGGAGCTCCGACCCCTAGTGTAGCCGCATACAGAATTTCCTTCAACCCCACCAGCAAATCAGCCTTGAATAGTTTCCTTACCAGAGTCTCTGCCATGACTTTATGGGTGCTAATGTCCAGTAAAACTACCAAGAACTGAGATACTATGTTAGTGTCAACTCGGAAAGTTTTGCAGTCCTCCAAAAAAACCTTTTCCCAGAATGATTTTTACCGCAACCAAAGTTAGGGCATCATTATTGAGCAAAATTCATTTCAGCCTCTGGTCTGTCACCCTACCTTTAAAGGGCATTTTCCGCATTGTTTTGTCCAACTGAATGGGTGTATCAGCCCCAATACTCATGAGAGTCTCTGTAGACATGCACACAATGAACCTTGATCTGCCAGCCATGTTATCACCAAAAAATAAAAGAACCCAATGCCTTGCAAACATTCCTCAGAAATAATAATATAAGTGAAATAAATCATTTTTAAAGCATCCCGCACAAGTTTGTCTGTGCCCGTCCGAATAGCCAGCCTGTTATTAATGGAAAGCCTCCAACTTGTATTTGCAAAGGTTGAAACATGATTATCTGTATACTTTTGAAATGACTTGCCACCCTCGCAAAGTGTATCTCGTATGGATCATGCCCCAGTCCGTGAAAGGAAACAATAATTTGATTTGACATAAAAAAAATGTTAACTTCAGTGACGATGCCACCTTAGTAACCAAAAACTCCAATTAAGATCCAAGCACCAAGTGTGAATATCTATATTTGTAAAACTATTCACCTTGGTAGACACGATGCAACCCATCCTACCAACGCCAATATACAATGTCTACCACCCGCACCAAATGAAAAAAGTGTGTGAACGTTAATCATTCACTAGTCGAGCATATTCCAACTGATGTAGCTGAACACTGCTTTCCACAACGATGTGTGTGGAAAGTATGAATAATATTAAATTACATCTCATAGGCACCCAAAAAAAAGGCTGATTCAAATGATCTAGCAACCAACTAAGAATCTCTTAACTTCGCCCGAACTTTCCACAACTGAAAGTGTGGAAAGTCACCCAACCTGCCACCCACAAATTCTCTGTTTAATTTGCATTCGATGGACCCTATCCGCCAGGGTCGAAAACTTCCTTCAACGACCTTACATCTGCTCCCAGATTGGAGAGATATTTAGCTTTTGTATTCCCTTCTCTTAGAATGTGGTTGATCGTGACCAGATCGAAACCTTCTAGTGAACTTAGTTCCATGTATAAATTTTCACCCAGCTTCCAATTCACCAATCTTCTTAATCCTAACCCATTGATGACTAGCAAGGATTCCCCTTCAACTACTATGTATTTTTTATTTTCAGTTCCTGGCATAACTTGAGACCAAGGTTTAATGCTTATGATTCTACTATGTTGTTGGTTCTCAGAGGTAGAGACTCTACCAACCGACCAACAATCTTCCCTTTCCAATCCTATATAATAAACCAACACCCAACACACCCAGATTCCCCCTAGCTGCACCATCAAAGTTTAGCTTATGCCACCCAACATCTGAAGGCTCCCGATGAACCAACTTTCTAGATTCCTAGTTTTTGACACCCCCTTCCCCAACTAGTGCTGAAATTTTCAAACCATGCCAATTTATGCACATATCAGCATCCTAAACTGTGAAGGTCATTTTTTGTGTTTGGGGTCTTCTATTCTCGAGTTAACTACCTCAACAATGCTTGCCTCAACCTTGCTTAAAAACGATTGCATTGACATTTCTTTTCCTTGGAAGAGCCACCTATTTCTCTCCTTCTAGATTTCCCACACTAACACCAAAGGGCTTGTGATCCATAGGCCTCCAAACATAGCTTCCTTATATAGGAAAGGCCAAGAATTGAGCATGTTCAAAAGATTGCTTGGGAACATAGATTTCCACTATAATTTGACACAAAGCCACTGTTAACAATTGATGGAGAAGGGATAGTTAAGAAAAAGTCGATCCTTGATTCTTCATCCTACTTACAAATAATGCATCTACTTAGACCAACAAAACCCATTCTAATGAATCTGTCAGCAGTAAGGACCATGCCCTGAGAGGAGGCCCATGTGAATATTTCAGCCTTTGGAAGGCAATTTTTGTTCCAGCATAATTTTGACGAAAGCTTAGCTACCACCATGTTGTTTCCACTCAACATCCTATAACCATCCTTCACATTGTAGTGCCCAGAGGGTGAGGCGTTCTATCTAAGTACATCATGGGCTTGTATAAAGCACACAGATCGATTACTCAATGTATTCTCATAGGTTTCAACCGTTCGATCATCCAGACCAAGACCCCTTATGATTTTCCATTGTTGTGAGAGGCCACCATTTACCAATGTGATGGACAAGTAGTCCCTTACTTTGTTGCCCCAAAGTTGTTTTGTGATGATTTTAACTTGTTCCAAATTCACCCTATCAAAAAAAATTGGATCTCCTTCCCAAGAATCCTCCCAGAATAGGCTTTACTGCCATCCTTGATTTCCCAAGTCAAATTTCTAAAAATTAACTCTCTGCTACTCTTGATAAAGTTCCAAATCCTTGAACCATTCGACAAAGATTGTGAAGTGAATATGTTGTTGTCTTCATCATCCAAATACTTCACCTTGATAATCTTAACCCATTTAAGATCCTTCTTTGTATATATTGACCGCACCAATTTTACCTCCAATGCCTTATTCTGCAGAGAAATTTTTTTAGCCCTGCACCATCCGACTCTTTTCATTCACATATCTATTTCCATTTTATCAAGGTATATTTGTGTTTCTCATAATTACCTTTCCAAAATAAAGTCCTCATTTTTTTATTGAGGTCTTTGCTTGTTGTGCTTGATAAAGGAAGACATGAAATCATATAAATCGGTACTGCAGCAATTACTTCCTTAAGCATAGCTAATTGTCTTTCCCAAGAGAGCCATCTTCTCTTCCAAGAGGCCAATTTGTTTTTCACCCTTTTTATTAGGGGATCCCAAAGCTTCCCTGGAAGAACCCCTTTTTCCATAGGCAGCCCCAAATATTTCCAAGGGGGAGAGCCCTTTCTAAAATTCAAAATTCTCAAAATTTGTCTCTCTGCAAATGTTTGTATTGAAGAAGAAATTTTTTTACTTTACTTTGCTAACTTCCTGACCTGAAGCAAGCGAATATTGGTCCAAAATGAGTTTGAAATTTCTTGCTTCCCTCTCTAGAGCCGCACCAAATAGCATTGTGTCATCATCAAATTGTTGATGCATGATTTCTAGCATACCACGGGTGATCTGAATCCCTACAACACAGCCATCCTGCTAGACCTTGGAGCAAGATCTCCCAAGGGCCTCAGCCATAATTATGAAGAGGAAGGGGGACAAAGGGTCCCCCTGTTTGAGACCCTGGAAGACACTGAAAAACCTTCTAGGGAGCCATTTATAAGAACTGAGTATTTGGGCAATTGGTTCACTCAAAGACCCAATTAAGCCATGCTTTGTGAAAGCCAAAAGCCTCCAAAACCTTGAAGAGAAATCTCCAATTGAATTCTTCTTATGCTTTCCTAATGTCAAGTTTTATGAGAATTGATTTTTTTTATTTTTTGAATTGAATGAATGGCCTCTTGAGCAATGATCACTCCATCCAAGATCGACCTTCCTAGGAAAAAACCTATTTGTTCTTCTACAATTATGACTAGTAAGATCTTCTTGACTCTGTTTGCCACTACTTTGGCAATAATTTTGTAAAGAGTGTTGCAAAGTGCAATAGGCTGATACTCTTTAAGAGTGTCAGGTTTCTCCTTTGGAATGAGAGAAATGAAGATATTGTTAACCTCCTTAAGAACCCTTCCCGAACATCTGGAATCTTCAATCACCTAAGCCACCTCCTTGCCCAATATATCCCAACACTTTTAAAAGAAGGTGGCGGGAAACCCGTCAAGGTTGGGAGCCTTATCTAGGTGTAATTGAAAAAGAGCCTCCTTAATTTCATTCTCAGTAAACCTGCTAGTCAACATTTTTTTTGTGCTTCAAAGACTATCCTGGGAATGCAATCCAAAAATGGGTGCTACACCTCCAACTTGGACCCATTCTAGTCATTTAGGAGCTTTTGAAAAAACTCAACCGTGGCTTCTTTAACTTCTTCCATTTTGTCTATAGTTCTTCCATCTGAGGTCCTAGTAGATGTAATTTTGTTAATATCCCTTTGAACCCTTGTGGAATTGTGAAATAACTTAGTGTTTTTGTCACCAACACGTAGCTATAGTTCTCTTGACTTCTGCTGCCAGAATATTTCCTCTTTGGCCAAGATATCACCCAATTTTCTCATCAGCTCTTTCTCTTGGTTAAATCTACTAGTTTCCATACCTTGCCTTATTACTCTTTCATTTATTTTCCAGTGCATTTCATCTTATATTTTCCTTTTCTCCTCAAAAATATCCTTAAAACACTCTTAATTCCATTGCTTTAGATTATGTTTGATCAGTTTTAATTTAGTGACCACATTGAAAAGTTTAGATCCCCCAATATTACACTCTGACCACCATTGCTTGATCAGATCTATGAAGTTTGGATCCTTGAACCAGACATTTTTGAACTTGAACGGACACCTTACAGGTTTCCTTTCCCCAATTATCTCCAGGCTGATGGGAAAGTGATCAAAGCTTGACATCGATAAGATCTTGCATTCCAAACTGAAAGGAAACCTACTCATATCCCCTTTGAATAAGTATCTATCTAAATTCTCTACAAATGCTACTGAAACCTTTCATTGTATTTTTAAATTTGTATTTTTCATTGCCCATTTGAATTTCTAGTAACATATTTCTTTCCATGAAATTTTTCAAATCAATTTGGGATTGCAATTTCCTACCTACACCCCCTTTTTATCTTCTACTCTCAATATGGTATTAAAGTCTTCCCCTAGTAGGTAGAATTCAAAGGTAGGATTATTGCATATGATGTCTAACGCACTCCAAACCTCTTTTTTGAATGCAAGTATCAGGACCATAAACATTGATTAATAAAAAACACAAGTTGGACACAAGACTCCTTACCTTGCTGGCAATCCAACACTTACTAGAAGCCACTTCTTCTATCAGCACATTTTGTGGTCGCCACAAAGTAATTAACCCGCTAGGTGGACCGGTAGTATTGACACCAGACATTTTCCACAATTTCAAACACTTACTGAGATGTTCTCTTTCCTGTTAACCAAGTTTTGTTTCTTGTGATAAGAAAATATCTGACTGAAAAGATTCCAATCAATGCCTAAATATGTTGGAAAATATGTGCCTCAACTTGCTGGCTTGAACCTCTATTAAGGACTTGACGAATTTACCCTCCATACCGCAAATTCCATCCTTCTCCTTGGCGGTAGCACGATGAACCTTGGCTTCATCGGCAAAACGGTCGCATATCGGTGAGTGACAATATGTTGTCTCGCCGATATGTCAATATACGATAAAAGCTCTGTCGATGCGACTTGGGGTCATCGGTGGAACTCTTCACTAAGCTACATCGATGGAATGATGGAAGATGGAAGTGTTTTGGACTCTGACGCCAGTGGGGACCACAACATAGTGTACCGAGGGGATCTTGATCTACGGTTGCGATTTGACTAATCCAACGGTGTTCATTTTATTCCGCGCTCAGTTGAGGTGAGTACTGATGAACTCTTGTGAGCCAAGCGGAATTGTCTAAGTGTTTGACACTTGGCGACATGCAAGGTGTGAAGGCTTAAAACACGTGTTGTTGTTTTAGAGAAAATTATTGGGAATATTGTAGATGCTTTATTGATTCCCCGAAATTGCACAAGATGTGTACACGCGTGTCTTGGTGGTCTCTAGCGGTCTAACGATCGGACGGTTATTGCCATACCGTGGTGGCTGTTAGGCCATGCCGCAGTAGCACAGTAGGAGAAGCTCAGGGCATAGTTGACCATTCTTGATAGTCAAAGCGATGGACGAATGGCGTGACAACACATGGCATGATTTCATTCATTGATTTTACATCGTTGTTGTAAATCAACTGTTATTGGTAGAATGTTTAAATCTGTGAAAGCGATATGTGCATTAACTGTAAGATTTGATTCGGTGATTGAAAAAATCCAAATCTAGGTATTTCTCTATAATAGAATTAAATGCTTGGGTGGCCCGATGCGTGATTGCAGGGAAATCTAATCAGAGATCTAGTTGCTTGTCGGTGAAGTATGGAACTAAATTGGCTCCCCCTTTGGTTGTTGAAGTAATATAGGCATAAAGACTAAGGTGACGGTAAGGGTTGAGATTCATTGTATGTAGTAATAGCATTGGAACAGTGAGGGTGTTCGAACTGAAGTCTACTGTTGTGAGCTAACTATCAGAGAGTGAAGTTTGTGACTTTGTATGTAATCTGTTTACTATAATACAAAGTGATTTTGCTTGGTGTGGTGGGTTTTTTCTCTCGTAAGGATTTTCCCACGTATATTTGGTGTTATCTCTGTGTATGTTTTATTTTTGATGCTCTTGTCTTACTATGTATGTGCATCTCAAATGTAAGAAAGTTTTAAATAATGGTTTTTTTCACTTCTCCTCTGTGGTTTTAGCGTTAGGAAAGCGTATTCCGCACCTCTGCTTTTCCTTTCAAAATAGGCATCATTTGTTAGGGGTGTTTAAGCCCCTAACATTCCAAGATATAATTTTCATTGTTATTCAAGAAGGGCTCCATTTTTCCTTGCTTTCAACATCTCGTTGATCTTTAAATGTCTGCTTGCTTCACCATCCCATTTAGCTTCTCCTAGTTGGGGATTCGACCTCTTTTCTTCTTTTCACCACAGTCCGGAGAAAGCTTGGATGCCTCTTTCTAAAAAATCCCCAAGTCGTCACTCACTAATTGCTCATTGGTCATGACTTTGAAGCATTTATATTATTTGGGGGAGGTGACATCATCCTTTGACCCAGGATCAACATCCACCAGCTTTGGGCCATCCAACCACTCCTCCTCCAAGCCATTGACCTCCAAATTGAATGATCCACTTTTGGTTGCCTTTGTCAGTTCCACTAATTCATGCCCAACTTCAATTAGTGAGTTGAGGTCATCTTCTTATATATTAGGATGCATCAAATTTAGGGTTTTCAAATTTTTCTTGTTCAGATTTTTCTTTTGATTTTCCAAGTCCTCCAGTTGCACCATTGAAGGCATCTCATTTAATTCCATCTTTGGATCTACCACATGAGCCTCCGGGAGATCCTGTTTAAGATTCCCACTAGAGTATACCTTGGATGGGCTAGGCTCCCCTGGATTGACCAAATTTTGCATTGACGCATTCTTGCTCGCTTCGGCATTTTCAGCCAAACATTGTCACCAACCTAGTGTCCTAATGAGAGCACAATTAGGGCACGGGTCTGAAATCAAAGATTGCACCTAGTTTCCCCAATCTGTGAAAAGTTTAATCTCCCTCTAATATGGTATATTGGGATTTTTTTCTACACACAAATGGACATAGATGCCAATTCCATCCTCGCCTAGCCTCTCTTCAGCATATATACATTTTCCTAAGTGGTTTCCAATGTCCTCCAATATTCCAGGTTCCCATAATTCCAAGAGAATATTAGGGAGTTTAAACCAATCTTGGATCCTTTCCATATTGTGGTGAAGGGGATCAAAGCCAACCTCCAATTTGTGAATGTAGAATTCGCGGTCATCCATGAGCTAGATCCCATTTTCAATGTCTTATTTGATTGCTTTCATCGAACAAATCACAATGAAATATCCATTAGGAAGAGCCTTAAATTCAATTTCTTCACCCCAACGCCAGCACCACCAATTGGTCATACTATCCAAATTAAGGTTCTTCCCATACCATTTTACCAATTGGTCATTCAAACCCAGTTTTTCTAATCACACAATCGCTAGTTGAAGTTTGTTTGTGCTGACAACTATTGTTTTCCTATTGTTTCTCCTCTGATTAGACTTTCTCTTATCCTCCCAAGCCTCATTGCAAAGGTTGTCATTGGTATTGGAATGATGATTTCTTTCCTCCACGGTTGGATCCCACGTCTGGGGAATTTTATTGTTCCAGGCACACAGATGAACCCAATTAGGGTTTTTGTCATTACCCCAACATTTTTTTGCCACCGCTAGTGTTTCTAAATCCTCCATGGTTTCCATTGAAGTTTCATTTTCTGCACTGGAAGGACCTAGGCATCTCATTCCAGGCACAAACATTGTGGTTTCCATCCCTTGCCCTAGTATCCACTTTATTGTTGAAATTTTTCCTTTATTCGTCGACCACTTGATCCCCTCTCTGGTCCATCAGAATTTCATCTTCCACCACACTAGCCCATAACTGAGGATCCAAGCTTGATTTAGTAGCCCCAAGAAAATCCTTCTGAGCTAGGCCAGCGGTGCCTTCACACCCTTGTTCAGCTCCATAATCGCCTACAAACAAGGCTTTCACACCTTCGATCTGCCTTTTTGCCTTCTCGCTCTTCTTTTTCACCTCCTCGCTCTGCACCATCCAAAATAACCTACACTAGCAATTGCACCTTGGTGTGCAATGGGTACGTCAAAGAGGCATGGAAGATCAATTAGGAAAAAACGTTTGGTCTATTTTTTTCAAACATTTTTTTTTAAAATAGAGTAGATCACGATCTGTATTGAACAAGATATTTTAAAATTATTTTCAGTCCAATTAGTTTCAATCCAAGTCATTTGTTTTGATTTTTGTTTGGTGAAGGTGGCCAGCATAATAGTAAAAATGTGCATACTGCTAAAAATATTGGAGAAAAGATGTGCCTCCCACTATGGTTACAAAATTGCTTGAATCAATGGACACTTTTCAAATGTCATAAAACATGTCAATTTGTTGAGAGCACAGTACAATGGTAACAGGAAGAAAGAAATAACATGGAAGCTTAGATTTATCAACCCTCTTAACATCTCATTACACAGACCTAGTAGACAAGATAAGGAAACAATGATCGATGGAAATATTTGAGAACAAACGGGAGGTTATTTTGTATGCTGCAAAGAAGGGCTCCTATAAGTTGTTGTGCCCTAACAGCCTCAAACTCCAGAAAGCAATTATTGAGGGAGCACACACTATTTTTTGAGGGATATAGGGCCATAATGAGCATAACAGTTGTTGTCAACGCTAGAAAAACCCTCATCCATTGTCAATACATCAGCCTATTTGTCCTTGAATTAGGAATTCCTTGTCACATTGATAAGGCCTATTACAAGTGCACATCGAAGGGCTAATACAGTGGCAATTCATGTCCTTTCAAGCCTGCATGCACCTATTATATTGTCCACTCTAGAATGTATACATAGGAGATTAGTGCCATTAGAATAGTGTACATGAGGTTGGTAGTCTGGATGAGGACTAAGGTTGTGACCACTACTGGATCAAGCAAATGCTCTGCCAAGGGAGTCAATATCTCATACCACCACCATTCAAGGTAGATGGCAAAACAACTTGGAAAAAAATTGGATAAGGCAATTTGTTTAAATAATTACAGAATCATGTTGAGGTCATTTCTCTATGTAAGCTAAGTATGAAGATTTAGTTCTTTTAAAAAAGATTTGTTTAAATAATTACATATCCATGTTGAGGTCACTTATCTATGTAAGATAAGAAATGAAGATTTAATTCTTTTAAAAAAGCTTTGTATGCAAGACACTAATTTGTAACAGGTGGGAAATGATACATATATCAATTTCAAACAAATATTATAATAAATGTATCCTACTTTTATATTTTTTGTAAGGCTTTCTCTCTTGTAACATGTCCAATTTAACAAAATTAAATTAAAAAATAGCAACAATTGTTTTAGAGTGCATGTAGAAGCTTCTGCAAATTGAACAAATCTCAAAAACTAGATCAATTGAGAGCTTATTAAAACTTTTTTAATAAAAAATTATAAAAAGCTTCCTTAGATATTTGAACCTCAATTAAGAGGAATACATATAGTCTATGTAGTGTATGCTATAGAAAACAAATCAGGAATGAACCTTGTTTTTAATAGTTTTTTCTCCATATTTGTGCCCTACGATGAAATTGGAGGTAAGCACGGATGGAGAAATTTGTATGCAGTGTCTAGACGCGCAAGTGGAGGCGTTTGTGCTCTATAATTCATTTGGAAATAAGAATTCCATGTAGAGAACACAGGTGGAGGAGCTCGCCCTTGGCTTGGAGGAGAGCGAGTGGGGTGAAATTTGAGTTCTGCTATTGATAGGACCTCTCTTGTTGCCTAGATCCCTCTCTTAATGCGTCGCCCAGCCCAACGTCCTTGCCAGTAGATGCTGCAAATTTTTGGAGTGAAAAACAAACACTTAAACATTGTTTAGATTGGAGTTATGGCACCATATTTTGGCCTATTACTCACCTTTCTCATCACCCCTTTGGTATCTCTAGCATGCCTCCCTCTCCATGCAACTCCTTGGTTGCCATTGACAATCTTACTCTTTGTACGCCCCTTTTCCAGTCGTAACCATGCTTCTCGTTTCAGCCCTGCAACATAGACGAATGCATGGGATAAAAAAATGTCTACTTGATAAAAGTGTGATGCTCGAAACGGGAAAATGGCAGCGGAATAAAACACGAAAAATTAAAACCGGTGAAAATAATCCAACGGCTTGAAACATTACAATCGTCTTGCATGCGTTTTAGGAAATCCGAATCGCGACAAAACTGATATTTCATTCACTTTGTCATTTCTGAAAAATAGAGGTTGTGATGCTTTGCATAGTCGGAAACCCTCTCTGCTAAGTTTTACATCGTTGATCTCTCAAGTTACCTTTGTCCACTTCAAATAGGATACGCCTTCGGCGTAAATAAAAAATATTACCTCTAAGATCATGACAAGTGTTAGGTGGTATCTAATCACAATACAATTTTAATCCTTAAGAAAATTACTAATTTATTAGCTACTTTTTTAGATTATGTTATCCACTTTTCTATATATATTTACTATTTTAATTTTTTTCCAATTATTGATACCTAGGTATCATTTATTTACCTAAACTTATTTATATGTATCAATAAAGTATTAGTTTATATTACATTAAAGAAAGTTTATTTTTCTTTATATTTTAGTGAAACCATCTAATACTACACATTATTACTTAGGGCTCTTATATTTGTAATTCTCAAAGATTACATCTTATTTTTTACATTTAAATTTCTCATTTACATCATTGTTCTTCATATTGATTGATCTTTCTTATAAAGTTTGGTCTACATATTCATATCTTCTATCTTATGCCCATCCTTAGATTAGTCTTAATGTTTATATTTTATATAAATTTTAGATTTATAATTATACTATTAGAACGTAATGTTATTAGGGGTCATACCCTTATAACATTTATATGTTCTAATATAAGGTTGTAAAAACTTAGATATTATATTCTTTATTAGTCAAAATCTATTTAAAATAATTATAGTCCAATAACTATTAGATTATTAATTAGTTATGAAATGTGGTTATTGAATAGGTGTGAGTAATACCCCTTCAGGTATTTGCCACCTTTTCTCCTATATTTAAGGAGGTTCTCTCTCATTTGAACGTGTGGGAATTTTGAGATTGATAGTAAATTATACCACTATGCACATGAGGTATTATTGGTCATGTGAAAGTATGTAGAGGAGTATCCTCAAGTTGAGTCTATTTTTTAATAGATTAGTATTTGTATTTTAATAAAATGATGCTTTATGGGGTATTTTACTCATGTGTATATTTTGTGTAATGTGTAAAATCTATCCTTGTATGGTTCTCATTTTATTTATTTTATATAGTTTATAATGATTAGAATCCTAAGATCCTAATTTCTAACATGGTATTAGAGCAGGTTAGGCTATACTAATCATTTTTACAAGTTATACTAGAAGATATATAAAATTCGATGGGAAAACTCTTTATGCTCAATCAACACATATGCAAGACCATTTTTATAATGCATCCAAGGTACTTTTTTATTCTTTTGAAATCAATTCATCATAGCTAAGTTAGAACATTCTAATCATTTGTTTATAGGTAATATCTACAAGAATTTTCATAGTAATCATTTTTTATAGGTGATATCTAAGATAATTTTCATTCTACTATGTTTTCCTAGCATATTCATATAACATATAATTGTGATTTATATCTATTTGATTGTTAAGTGATGTATGATATTTATTTTTAATATTATATGTCATAATTTATTCAAAATTATTTTGCTATCTTCAAAATTATAATATTCTTATAATTAAAATCACAAAACCTTTTGAAAGTGCCTATTCTATAGCAAGTTGTACTTATTTTAATAGATTAATAACCTTTACAAAATTAAAATATTTATTTTTTAACATGAGGAAAATAATCATAAGTCATATTTAAATATTTTTATCTTCTTTAAATATTTAAATATTAGAATCTTTTATAAGAATCTTTTGAGTTTCTTTACGAGAATCCCCGTATTATTTTGAATGACACAACACACTTCTCTTAATATAAATCTACATATATTTATATTTACAATTATTCCAAGATTTGTGGCCCTCCAATTTTTGATTCATCATACATAACATATAGCAAATAGCCTATTTACTATACTTTCTTTGACATTTTATGGATATATTTACAAGATTATGCGAATATTAATTTATTTTCCTTTAAAATTGATGTCATTATATGGCAAAGGCCTTATTTAATACCATTCCTTTATAAAATTCATCCATGTCTTTATAAAATTTGATCATTTCTTTATAAAATTTATTTTTTCTTTCTATTCAATTGAAATTTAATAGGTCATGATCATTGATATAAGGACTAAGGGAAATGGAACCCCTTTTGGAGCTAAGACAAAGGAGTCTTAAGTTGACAAGATTTGAAACTATATATGGAATGTTACTATTCAAATCATTGGCAAAAAAGTGAAGATTAACAACTGAAGAAAGTAAGCCCAACAAAGGTAGATTACCCTCGTTATAGAGAATGAAACACATGAAAAAGTTGGCATAATGGGAGATAAGAAATTTTAATGCTGTTCAAAGAAGAATATATTATGATATTACTCAATAGCCCATGTTTCCATATTTTTTGTTGACTTCCTATTTTTTCACACACAACTCATAATAAACACATGGGTAAGTGCATGAAAATTGGGGACCAAAAGGGGTCTTAAGTGGCCATTTTTTTTGAAATTGGAAAAGATTGATCTTGGATGAGAAATTGAAGATAGTTATATGCAAAATTTGAAGATGCAACAAAAAAAAAGTCATAGTGCTTTGAATCTACTTTCTAAACTACCATGTTTTAAAAAAGATGGTAGAAATTAAGGGGTTCAAAAAGGGAGGCCACACAAAGTTTTCTTAGTTTTTCAAAAAAATATAACATAGCGTCTGATGTGGTCCTCGTAAAATATCTTTTTTTAAGAAATTCAAAAATCACTTCAATGAGAAATTAGCTAACACCATATAGTTTATGCTTATTTTTTCTACTAATTTTTTAGAGAATATATTGTTTTTTACTAATTTTCAAAGCAAACACATCTTAAGAAACATAAAATTGAGTGTGATCCCCTCTAATGTTTTCAAAATTGATCAAAAAAAAAAAAATACGTGTAGGATGAAGTCTAGTTTCTAAAAATGTAATTTATTTGAAATTTTAATGAATAGTTAAAAAATAAATTAAAAAATAATACACATTGGATTTTGACAAACACAGACACTAACAAAAGAAGTTAAAGATGAAAACCTTAACATACTCAAAATGTGAAAAAAATCATATAGTTAGAAAGCTAAGAGATAGTTAACATTATCATTGTATTTTTTGACTTGACTTTGGAACTGTTGGGAAAATGTGTCTCGACCTTGCAATTACATAAGGTATTATGGATACGTAAGCATGTGGGGGTGTGAGGGGGAGGGTACCCCTCATGAGGAGTCTAGGGGGATCATCCCCCTAGTGGGAGGTCTGAGGGCCATGTGCCTCGATGGGGGCTCAAGGGTAGCGCCCTTGAAAGCTAAATTTTATTTATATTTTATTATTGAAAATTTGGACCATTCATCATTAGGTCTCCCATCTGATGGTTGATATTTTGTTAGCTTTACTTTCCTTCAAAGGTAACCCTATTTTATGAGGGTGTTGTATTATGGTTGTGTATGATGTATTTTGAGAGTCTGATAGTAGTTGTGTTGACTCTGGATCTTTGTTCAGTGATACTCTTGTAAGAAGTTTTCTTTACAAGTATATTGTAATCTTTGTGATTTTTGAATAACATATTGGGTGGATTTTTGAAGTGTGAGGATTTTCTCCTAAAAGGATTTTCCCTACATAAATCATTGTGTTGTGGTATGCATGATATTTATGTTTATTTATATTTAATTTTTTGTAACTATTGCAAAGATCTATAAAGTTTTGCATTATCTTCCTCTCAAGATTAGTATAGGAATTTGTTTCACTACCTTAGCTTCCTTACAAGTGGTATCAAAGCCTGATCAAGTTTGGTTTCAGTTGTGGGTTGTTGGGTTTTTTGAACTAATCTAAATTTGAGTGGAAGCTTGTGTAGAAGGTACTTTGTGATCTTGTAAGAATTTTTAGATGGGAAGTTCATAAGGGAGAATACAAGTGGGTTAATTCTCTGGAAATAATTTTGAAATGTGGAAGTTGAAGATGGAGGATCTATTAATAGATAGAGATCTATGGGATGTTATTGATAAGAATGTTTCAAGGCCTACATATGCTACTTCGGTTGCTCAATATGATGTTATGGACCATAATGCAAAGGGTTTAATTAGATTGTGCTTGGTAGACTATTTTAATCAATGTCCATGAAGAGACCCTTACATAGAAACTATGGAAGAAACTTGGTGAGATGTATCAATCCAAAATCTTTAGTGAACAAAATTTTATTGAGGAAGAAATTGTATTCCTTGAGAATGGAAGAGGGTGGATGAATTACAGGTCCCACCTGGAAGCATTCAATTGGAATTAGTTGGTGTCAAAATGGATGAGGAGGAGAAATTTCAGATCTTTCTTTGTTCTTTTTCTGGTTCATGGGATTCTCTTTTTATGGTTATTGGGAGTATTTTTGTTATATTGAAGACTGAAGATGTGGTGGGTTCTTTTTTCTCTGGAGGAATGAACATAAGGTATCCATCAGTGCCAAGGAGGCCCTAAATTTTCATGGAAGGCCTAAGGAAAAAGGCAAGAAAGATGAGAAGTGTGATAAATCCAAGTCCAAAGGGAGATCAAAATCTCCTGGAAAGTCCAAAGTTATTCACTGGAATCGTAGTAAGCCTAAACATATTTGTAAGGACTACAAAGAAGAAAAGAAAAAGAAAAAGAAGAAGAAGAAATTTGATTATGATTCTGAGTTTAAAAAAGAAGATGGTGATGCATTCATTGTAGCTTTGGCAGCTCGTGTAGGTAATGATGCATGGTTAATTGACTCGGGTGCATCTTTCCATATGACTTTTAATAGAGATTAGTTTTCTGAATATGAAGAATTTAATGAAGGTAAGGTGTACTTGGGTCATTATTCTTATTTAAATATTGTTGGTCATGGTAAAGTTAGAATCATGATTCTCGATACCAGTAAAATAAAAATGATTAATGGTGTGTTGCATATCCCTAGATTAGCATGAAATTTTTTAAGTGTGAGAAAACTAATAGATGCATGTGTGGGTAGTATTTTTTTTATGTAGGATGCAAGATGGTTATGTTAAGATATGGTGTTGTACACCATTGCATAAATTGATATATTATAATGTAATTAAATAATTATTTAGTTGTGATGCACCTTGGTGGTGTGGTTAATCACACTAGGTAATTATTTGGGGACCACTTTATGTTGTATTGTAACATTGTATTATTATTTAATGTGTGGGAGACATGTGATAATAATTTAATATTGGAAAAATATTAAATAAAGTGATGTCTTAGTACCTAATATTAAATAAAGGGTTATTGGTTTTGTATTCACATGGTTTTGTGGTACGTAGTTTTACCTTACCACTAGTTGTATTTTGTATGAGCTTGTGTCTATAAAAGCAAACACATATGCAGTGGTTTAGGTTGGTTGTCATTATTGAGTCTTTCTGAGGAGTGCATTTGTGAAGCATGGTATGGGATGTGTGGATTCATGCTTGGACACATGAGAATGCATTAGAGGACTTGATGCTTCAGAGGTATTGACTGTAATTCTTGTATTGGTTTATTGTTGAATAATATGATGGAGTATGGATTCTTTTAAAAGCTGGGTTTTTCCCTTTTGAGGGTTTTTCCAGAGTATATCTTGTGTTATCTTATGGATTGTCTATTTGATCTATGCATTTGACAAACTTGTATGCATATTTATCTCTCATGGATTATGCAAGAAATGGATTAAGTTTGTGGGTTTGAATGCAATATTTCTTAGCAAGTGGTATCATAGTTTTCATGGTTGAAGAATTTTTGTTATAACCTTAGTTTGAGAGTTTTTGCAAAGTTGAATCTATGAACATCCATGTAGGGTTTGAGGCATTACAAGATATGGAACACATGTTGCAAGTGTTTGTATGTAGATTTGGGCTTTTGGGTTGTCAACATTTGTTGGATTTATTGCAGATCTGAAGTTTTCCAAATTTGGGTGAAAGAGAGTTTCTTGATTTCAATTTACATATGAGGGTTTTGTAGGGAAAATTTCATAAATGACCTCTTGAGAAAAAATGGACCTCATGGTTGGATTTAGGTTGGTTGAGAGACGAATTTTGACATAAAATTTGACCTATTTTAAAGAAGTTGAAAACACGCAAAAAAAAATTAATTTCAACGCAATTTCACCATGTGCATAAAATATTATTAAAAAATAATAAAATCCAAAAATGAAATTTCGCAGAATTTTATTTTTTATTTCGTCGGAATTTGAAAATGATTTTTGTACCTGCAAAAAAAATCAAAAAATCAAAAACTTAGAATTAAATCGCATTGGAAAAGCTTTAAAAAATCATTGAAAAAAAAGGATAAAAAAAAAATTGGAGCCGCAGACCCGTACCCATCATGCGAAAGCCCCTGTGATCCGTACTTCACTTCAACCCATGACTCATCTTTTCACTACCTTTAAACTCTGTCGGCCTTCCATTAAAAAGTTTTTAAACTTTGACTAAGGAAAAATTAAGGTGGTGTATAAGATATAAGAGAAACTTTAGTATTCATTAAAAACATTTAAATGAAATCAAACCTTTTTGATTCCCTCTCCGCCCCCTCTTCCTCCATTTTTATTAAAATGTGATTTTTTAAAGATTAAATGAAAATCTGCCACTTTTTCAAAGGTTTTAAAAAAATTAATATTTGTTTGCAATGGGACTCACCAGAATTTGTATATATAGTTAAATTGGATAGTTTTTGTTTTTGGAGGCATACTTTTCATCCACAATGTTGGATTTTCAACTTCTTGTAGTTGTTGGAATTTCGAGCACTATGCAATGGTATAGGTTTGGCTCCCTGATTTTTCTATTTTGACATGATTTTGGAGTATAGAAGTCAGATATTCCTGTTTGTATGGTTTTGGTCATAACTTTTGCATACATAATCGAATTTTTGATTTTGAAGAGGCATTGGAGAGAATTTGCAATGTACTATATAGTGGTTTAGATTGTTTATCAGTTTGAGGAGATGGTTGAGATTGGTACTTGTTTGATCACTTGTAGGTGTCTGAGATTCGGGATGTGATTATGTGAGCATCCGAACGAGTCGAAGCGAAACCTTGAGGGAGTACATGTTTTTATATGTTATTTATGATTTTATAGCTGATTATCATATTGGTGCTTCCAAATATAGGTTTACAAGTGTTTTTCAGAGTTGGGACTTTGATGGTGACAGGTACATAGGTTATCTTCGATTTTGAGGACATGGTTTGAGACTTGGAGTCTTGTATGAGTGATAGTTAAGTGTTGGTACAATGATGGCTATGGTTATGTTGTCATGGATATGTAGGTACATTTGATGCATTGGCACGATATGATCATGTATGTGGTGTTTGGTGGTGATATGGTTTGATGTTAGGAGATTTCTCTTATCTTCTTGATTCTTATTTGGGTCCTTGACTATGATTACTTGTTTGTGGACATGGTTGGAAAATCAGGTCTATGGTTGATTTGGTGTTTGAGTCTTGGTGTCTGCGAGATTGTCTTCTGTTGATATTTCAATTGCAGGTTACTAATGTGATGATGAGTTTTCATGTTTCAGTGGTTGGATCTACGAGTTATACAATTGTATGGATTGATCACCCATTTAGTTGTAGTGGGATGACTCAGATGTGGAATTTCTATATCCACCAAGTTTGATTCATTGTTGTTGAAGTTTTCATTAGTTGGCCTTATTTGTGGTCATTTGTACATTGGTATGTTACTTTGGGATTGAGAGGATGGATGGTTTGAGTGTTTTATTAGTCAGGTGATGGGACTTGTAGCATGTGGTTTGATCATGATGTCATGATAGCTTGGTACATTCATTGGTTATACATTTTCAGTGGGAGATTTTGACAATGATGACTTGGCAATGCCAGATTGGTTTGTGAATTTTTTTTGGTGGTTGTATGTATCTTTTTGGCTTGGAGATCTTGGTTTACTTGTGTGTTACTGACATTACAATTGAGTGTGTATAGACCTAGATGATCTTCATGGAGAGGATGGTTGTCATGATGTCATGTGTAGCTTGTACCATGGTTCAGTGGGAGTTGTTGGCAATGGTGTGGATGCATCATTGGTTATGATTATCTTCATGTGATTGGGGATATGATTACTTGGTTTGGAATGAGTTTTTTATGATGTCATGGTACACTCTTGATTCTAGATTAGAGTTTGGCATATTACATATTCTCTTGATACTAGGATGTATGTATATTATGGTGCATGTGATCTCCTAGGAGGAGATGGTTAGATCATGTTGTCGTGATAGGTTCTTGATTCTACAGTTGGAGATTTAACATTGATCGTGTGTGATTCCCTTTGTATTGAGTACATTGATCATTTGATTGATTACTTCATGATGGTGCTATGTTGCATTTGGAGTTTTGCATGTATTGATTTGTTATAAGTGCTCGTGAATACTTAGAGATGTAGGTGATGGTTGGAGTTCTCTTGTGATTAGAGACATTTATTTGAGATGGTTACACTTTTGAGGTTTCAACAGAAAGATCGAGGAGCTTTCGCCTAGTATGGACGTGATTTCATGATGGACTGATAGAGGAGATTGTTCTTGGAGTGAGTCATGATGACTTGGTTATTTTGGAGGAGCATTCTCACTCCCCACTCTTGGTCTACTCAACAACTTATTATTTGAGAGGTATTTGTCCATTATATTTTTTGCTTTGATTGTCATGGGATTGGGTTGATTCATAGTGATTGATTATGGATACTCATTTGAGGATGGTTTAGCATGAGTTTATATGCTTTATCTTTCATAGATATGGATCTTGAGCTATGGTTAGTTAGTCTGGAGGATTCATTTTTAGGGATGTTATGGCATGGTTATCTCCTTGTGCATTTGAGTTCATGATACCATTCTTTGATGAGGATTATTAGGAGATGGTTTGTGGGTTGATTTCTAGTATTGGGGATGGTTACTTCGATTTTGATCTTCTTTATTAGAGAGGCTTACATCCATGTTGACATTATTACATTGATTCATATGTTGTACTTGATCTATGAGATTGAGTGTTATGGATGTTGTTGAGGCTTTTCATTTGGGGGTGTTAGGAGATCATCCTTGACACAACAATACACTTTTGAGGTGTTGGTAGAAGGACATGATGGTTTACAGGCTTTCTCTTCTTCACGGTTTCTTCCTGGATGTTCATTTGGGGAGGATGGTGGAAAAATGTTGTGAGAGATTATGTAGCTCTTTGGATTGCATGTGTGGATCATCGTTATTGTTTTTGATTTACTTATCACTCCTTGATATAGTTTTGATTGGTAGACTTGATATGCTTTGACATTACCTATGCAATGGGAGTTCATGGATATGTATGTTCTTCATTGACGGGTTTGATACAGGGAGCTTGATTGCAGTTTATAGGTTGCATATGTTCTTGGCATGGGTTTACTGATGTATTGATACCTTGGAGGTATGGATGGTTGGACGTATTAGCATGTGTTGTGGATTCTATTTCTAATCATGTGGGTTTTTCAATTGACAACAGCTTGGTTAGAGCCTTTGTTATCACTTTGATTTGATGCTTGTGCTCATGGATTGGTGCATCTTCACCTTGGCATGTTCCTTTTCTTCCATAGGTGAAACATTGGAGGATGAGATGATTTCTTGCTTGAGATGGTGACCACTTTGTTCTTATTGTAGATATCTTGATGGAGCACGAGAGCATGTTAGAGATTCATATGGTTTCATGTTTGGCTATGATGATGTATTTCATGTATTGATCCCTTATGCAATGTATACAACAAGTGGGAGAATGTTGAGATATGGTGTTGTACACCATTGCATAAATTGATTTATTATAATGTTGTAATTAAATAATTATTTAGTTGTGACGCACCTTGGTGGTGTGATTAATCACACTAGGTAATTATTTGGGGACCACTTTATGTTGTATTGTAACATTGTATTATTATTTAATGTGTGGGAGACATGTGATAATAATTTAATATTGGTGAAATATTAAATAAAGTGATGTCTTAGTACCCAATATTAAATAAGGGGTTAGTGGTTTTGTATTCACATGTTTTTATGGTACATGGTTTTACCTTACCACTATTTGTATTTTGTGTGAGCTTGTGTCTATAAAAGCAAACACATATGTAGTGGTTTAGGTTGGTTGAGTGGGTTGGTTGTCATTATTGAGTCTTTCCAAGGAGTGTATTTGTGAAGCATGGCATGCGATGTGTAGATTCATGCTTGAACACATGAGAATGCATTGGAGGACTTGATGCTTCAGAGGTATTCATTGTAACTCTTGTATTGGTTTATTGATGAATAATATGATGGAGTATGGATGCTTTTGGAGGCTGGGTTTTTTCCTTTTGAGGGTTTTCCCAAGGTATATCTTGTGTTATCTTGTGGATTGTCTATTTGATCTATGCATTTGGAAAACTTGTATGCATGTTTATCTCTCGATTCCTACATCTTATTAGTATGCTCAAGGGAGTTTTATGTTAATTATTGGAAAGTTGGACACATTTGATGAGGCTTATTAAGATGGCAAAAAAGTCCAAATTCATTGTTATAATGTCTATTGAGAGTATAGAGTGTGGTGGAATGGACACTCCTATCATATTGGTTAGTTTTCATAGGAAAATAGCCTTTCTCAACATGGTCTCATAGCTTAGATTGAAGAGAATTCTACTGTAGATGGATCTTTTATCACTAGGAGAAGCCAAATTGGTTTTAGGTAGGGAGTTCCTCTTAGTGGTGGAGCACTACAAAGTAGACACAGATATAGCATTACGGTTTGTGGCTACTCTTTTAGACCTGTAATTATCGAAGGAGGTAGTGTCAGAGATGGTGCATAAGATGTTGAAATTAGATTTGTTAGGCGGGCTTGACGAGGTGTTGGGTTTTGCTTAGTTGGGTGTCGACATACCTTGACCCTGGGATTTGGGTCTTCTATCTATGTTGAGTGTGGTGGTAAAGTTTTAGCCATTTTTTTTGGATGTCAAGGGGTGGCTCTATTGAGGCATCGAGAGTAGGCCATAGAGGGTGCTAACTTCCTCAAGAAAATGCACCACATCGACCAGTTTGTGATTTCAATTGGGTTGGCACTTTCATCACATACATTCAGGAGAATAGTGAAGACTAAAGTAATCCTATATTTTTTGGATTTCTATATTTGTTTTACTCTTCGAATAGTGGTGCCTTGTGTGGGAATTTTGTCATTATGTCAGGTATTTGTATTTTGGGTGATGAGTTGTAGTTAGGTTTTTACTGCTATGTAGTACATGTAATCTATGTAAAAGGATTTTTTTTTGTAAATTCAAGGTTTTGAAATAGGCTCTGGTGAAGCCCTGTGTGACTTGTGCCTAGCCATCTAGAAGGGGGGAAAACCTTATGATGCATATATCTCATCTGTAATAGGACTTATGTTCATTTTTGATAAATATAAACTTAACCTTATGAAGCAAAACAAATAATATGGTTTATATTAGGATATTATAATGGTAGGCTAGATATTCAACATGTAAATCTTACAAATAAGTTTATTCAAAATAAATTTATTTGGTCACTCATTGGAAGAAATAAAAAAGACTATTGTTTTGAGGTTGCAATGCTAATCTTGCAAACACATATGATGACATCCAAACAAGTGTGTAAGAACTTTGAGATTAGTTGAGACAAGGAGGGGAAGGGAAAACCCATTTTCTAAATATAAGGTTATGTTCTACATTTAGCTTCAATATTCAAGATTATATTTGATACTAATTAGAAATCTTAGAATATTTTTGGTTAGATTTTTTTTGTTCTATTCTCATGGTCATTGTATACACAAGCCTTCCTTGTCTTCTTAAGCACAATTTTGGTATATTTTCCTCATAGATAATTATCTTATTTTTTAAAGATAAACCTTCATGAACATGTGTGTATATTTATCTCTACCAACCTTTTAGAACTTGTTGGTACATTCTCTTATGCAAGATAGTCAAGCACTTAAGAGGGACTACAACATTATTATCATTTGAGTTCTAATGACTCAAGTAACAAAATAATCTATTAATTCACTATAATGCATTAAAGTATATAGTATGCACCATGATCAATGATGACTATACTTGAAAATATTCTATGAATTTAGACTTAAAATAAAATGTATCATCTCATATTAGTCCTTCACATGTTAATAATAAAAACCAATAATTTACACTCTTCATGAAGTAACCTCTACTAATATTATCCTAGAATGAGAGTAATGCGAAGTAATTGAAGAACTCTAAAAATGTGTGTATTTTATAGAAAGAGATACAATCAAAGAACCTTAAATGGCTAGCATTTATTGTTATTGTTAATATTTCCCAAATCTTTGAAGCATTGATTTTATCCCTGGTCAATGATTCCCATGGCTTAGATCCCTTTTATTGAGACCATACTTTGCTTATCTATTAATTCTTTTAAAATATTATTCTTTTGAAACCTTTAAAATCTTCATAACTATGCCCTAAGTCTTTAGTAATTATGTCATCTTGGGGGCCTAAATTTAGATATATGTTATCTAATTAAAATAACAAATTGCATGTGCTCCACAATAGTACTAATAACCTCTTTTTTGGTTAATTTTAATTGTTCTCTATTTTTCTAATAAATTGGTGGGATTGTTTACTAACTTAAATAACAATAAAAAAAGGGATATGCTATTAAAATATCATGCAATTGACTTACCTTCTTCAAGAATGAAGTCATGATGCACAATTAGTTACTATTGTCAAAGGCTTGAATTATAGATTATCTCAAATATTTATAATGTTACATGTACTATTACATAAAATAAAGTTAAATTAGTGATTTTCTTAAGCCAATCTCTAGCAAAGAGCACAATCTCACTTTGTACTTTCAATTAGTAGTAAAAAAAGGTGGTAACCATTGATCTTGGAAATGAAAGATTTATCACTCTTAGAATAACTACAACAATCTCACAACTCTCTAAAATACAATTTTATTCACAAGGCTCTAACTATCTTATAGAACCATCCATACACCAAGAGGAGTATTACCTATTATCAAGTTATAGGGTGCTTCAAAAATAATTTAATAACTTCTTGATAAGATATTATGTATATCATATAATTTATAAGTGTAAAGTCATATAAATTATAATTGGCATATACCTTTATGATCAACTTATAATCCTTCATATACCAATGGTTGAAATACAATTTTTTCAATCTCTTACATTGAAGTAAGAATACAAAAGTTTCATTGCAAACCTTATTAGCCTCTACAAAAATAAAAGATTCACCTTCTTAAAACATGGATCTTTAGAAATAATACATACAATAATTATTTTAGAAAAATGACAATAAAATTCACTTGTGACACTAAAATATCATGTATATTAAATTTATTTCTTATCAAAAACCTACTTTTAATGGGTGGCTATTTCCCTAACAAACTCTTCGAGGAGCAAACCTAGAGCTTGCTCATTGCTTTTTTTATGGATCATTACTATATAACATGACTATTTTTTCCTTAAAATAAAAATGAAAATTTATTCATACTTATATTTATAGAAAAACCATACGATCTCCTTATTAATGCTCATCAAATTATCTACAATCAAATTGACTATATTTTATTCTATGTGCAATAATTTATGCTCATTAGAAAATGAAAAATACATATATTATTCATGGTCTTTATTATTTGTATACCAAGAATCAAATTTACTTGATTATTTTGTTAGTGACTATTTTGGTGATTCTATTTTAGACCATCTTTAAAATAAATGGTACAAGTGTTATTCCATGTATGGAGTAATACTTTAAAAATCTATCTTCTATGATTTTTTAATCAAAAGACAAAAATACAAAAGTAACTCATGAAGAATCTAGGGATTTGAATATTCATGGAAGAGTTTCAATTGAATACTTGTAAAATTACCCTCTTACTATATGATAACTAGAGTTATTTTATTCTTATCAAAGAATCTCATTCCAAAAGAGAGAAAATCATATTGAAGATCATGGGCACTCAACTCAAGGGAAATGATTTCTTAGATTGGAAATCCACTCTTGGATATGTGTTTAAACTCAACACACATGCAATCACATGGATTTCTAAAAAAAATCAACTTTAACAAAAGCTAAATATCAAATTTATTTTGAAGCAACTAAATAAGTTATCTGGAATAACCAAAAATAAATTTAAATGGAATCAAATCCTAGTACCACAGTAATATGTGATAATAAAAGTTGTATTTCACTCACTAATAATCATATTTATCATTAAAAGATGTCTAAGTATATTGAAATTCAAGCTCACTTCATATGTGAGAAGGTATTAAATGGAGATATTTTTCTTTTTATTGCCAAACTAAAGATTGAGTTGTAGACATCTTTTACAACACTATTGTGTAGTGAAAAATTCTCTAAATTCATATCAATAAATGACCTTAAGGTTCAATTTAATTGATGGGGAATGAATGTGCATGCTAATGATGCTAACTAGTGGGTAAATCCTAGATGTAAATCCTTCAGGCATAACCAAGTCCTAGCATGAATAACATAAGACCTCTAGGAACTAGTAAGTCCTTTGAGCATATTTAAGTCCTAACAAGAATAAGAAAGTCCTAATAGACATAATATAAGACCTCTAGGAATTAGTAATTCCTTTGGGAATATTATAAAATTATTCTCTCTATAAATCTTCTAGTTGCAAAAGAATTATATTATATAAGTCCTACGAGCACAATGTAATGAACCTTGTAATTAATACTGTAATATTGTAACAATGACATAACTTTATAATTACAAGTTTGACTTATACAATTGTTTCTTTTAGTTAATACAAGTAAAAATTATAATTATAAAGTTATGCCATAGAATTTTAAATGCATCTAGAATAGCACAATGATACCTTCAATATAGGAAATAAGTTATAGTTTATATACCTATTTTTATTTAAAAAAGACATCAATAAATTTCTATTCTATACACATTGATGTTTTGAGTAATATAGAATATCTTTTTTTCTATGAAAAATGTGAATGTTTTTCAAGAAGTCTTGTTGCATGTTATTATAAATTATATAGAAGATCTAGCCCTCTATTGAGATGGTGACTTAGGAGAGGATTTGGAGCATAAAAATAAAGATAAGTAGTATTATTTTTTATTACATTCATGTGTTCATAACTATGTCATAATAAATTTTATCCTATAGGATTAATGTGTTGTATGTTTTTTTTTGTGTATACAATAGGGGTGTCCCCACAACCCATCCCGACAGCCTATATCTTGGGTACCTGGGGTGAGTTGGGGTGAGACTAGTCCCCTACGGGTGAGATCCACCACCCAGAAGTCACACCTCTTAAACCCGAGAGTAGAGTCAAACCCAAGACCAATGGGGAGAAAACCCACTGCCCAAGCCAACTCTTGTTCATCGTGTTAAGATTATAGTCTTGTTCATTTGTATGTTTGTATGTGTAATGTGAATTTTTTAACCATACAAACTTAATGTATGTTTTAGTTTGTTCTCTCTATTAGCTTTTAATTTAGTTATTATTGAAAGAATAAAAACATATGGGTTTCATTTCAAGTATTTGAATAACGTGGCTTGTTGTTTTAAAACATAATTTGTGTGTTTTAGCAATTTAGATGATTGCATAGAATAGATGACTCACAATTAGTGTGTTTTAACAATTTACATGCTTTCATAGAATAGAATTTTCTAATGCTTTTTAGCTAGTATCACTTTTTAGCAGAAAAAATTATTTTAGCATTATAAATTAGGTTATCTAGAAACCTTTTGCAAATAGCCTTGGACACCACCTTGGTTGACATAATAATTAATTGATTATAGTATGAGACATGATGACTGTTTGTCACTTTTTGGCACCTTTGTAAGGGACTTAGTGTATTACTTTGTGTACTTACACTAGGTGTCATTTGGAATTTAAATAGTTTTCTAAAGTTTTTTTTGCATTGCTAAGAAAAGAGGATCCCACATAAGATTCATTGAAAAACCCCAATCAATAACTAGGAAGACTAGAATTCTGATAATATTTGTTAACAATTGGTTTTGAGGATCCACCTAAGAATTCAAACCAAAATATTAAGGAAAATCAAAGAGTGGAAGAAGATTCAATCAACGTCATGAATGAAGAAGTAAATCACAACAATATAGAGGAACCAAGGAGGTAGAAAGTACATTCACCTATCGTATTGCTCTCAATGTAGATGAGGATGCACCAATGAAAAATATCTCCCTTGCTAATCTTCCTAATTTCATAGGTCTATCATCAAAATATCTTGAACAATTCCTCTTTGATTTTAAATTCCTTTTCCAAACATATGATTACAAGATTGATAATAAAAAACAAAAACTATTTCCATTCACCCTATAAAATTCAACAACACATTGGTTTATAGGACTGGCTATTGGGTCAATTAATTCCTAGACAAAAATGGAAAAATTATTTTAAGACAAACACCAGGATTATTGTAGGGTTAAGGATAGGAAAGAGTAATTATTTTATCTTAAATGAAAAGAGGAAGAGAGATTAGAAGATTATTTAGAAAAAAATATTGTTTTTATGTTAAAGTGTTATGGATGTGAAAATGTGATGCCTGCTAAGATAGTTAAAACCATTCTCTTACAAGTATTGGAAGAATATTCAAGATGAGCCCATGATTTAATGGGAAAAGGAGATATAATTAAGCTTGAACTAGATGAGAATCTTGCCCTTTGTAGGAACTATTCCAAAAGTAGGGGAGGAATTAGGAAGTCTATTTTATTAAGGGGAAAAAATGAAATGCATCAATTAAGAGAAGAAATTTTAAACCTAAAAAAAGAGATCTTGTTCAAATAAGCACTACTCTTGATGGAATCCAAGAAAAAAATTGAAATACAAACACTTTCCATATATTACCCTAGATCTATGAATAGACATCTTCTAAGAGAAATTACTTTGGACAAAATTGACATCTATTAGCTTCGTGAAAAGGACCATAAGATTGATCAATGTGATTTATTATAAACTATCATAGATTAAAAGAAGAATTAAACTCATATGAGTAATTTTTATTTTGGTCAAAACTCAAACTCTTCTTGGAATCCTCAACCTACATGGAATGATAACAACTAATAGAATACATCTTGGCCACAATATCCAGGACCTCAAAATTGGGGATCATATCCTTGTGGGCCTCTAGAGAGGATAAATCATCAATGAACAACACCACAATGAACCAATCCAACTCAACGATCATGGTTCCCATAGAATCCCACATCATAATAAAACCCTACACCAAACTAATTGTACCAAGGACCTCATCACATGCCAACTCAATAGAAACCACTTCTTCCACCTATGTGGAATCAACAAAAACCTAATTAGGCAACACAACCTCCACTCCCATCTCAACCAATTACTAATACTAAAAATAATAGACAAAATACACTAGTCTATTATATGGATCAATATAATTTGGTTAGAATCAATGCTACAATATATTGTAGAACTGTGCATCTTAGGTCTAGAAAAAATTTGCAACCACCAACCACAATGACATAATAAACAAAGAACATGAAACACTTTTTGAAGATAGGGAAACATGATGATATTCAAGAAACCATAAAACCATATCGTACTCTTGTTAAGAATTTTACCATTGATTTTATCTAGATACACCTATTCATGATGCTTTAAAACCTACAAATTAAATAATTAGGAATGAATAATCCTTTAAAATTGCTCCTTTTCTAGAGAGACTTAAAAATTCCAATATCACTTATCCTTCAAAACCTTCAAAACTCACCTTCTCTTTCTTCTGCAACCTTATACTTTAAGTTATGTTTCATGTATATAGTTTGAAGATGTTTGAGAGTGGTTTTGGATCTCTTGGAGTTATAATGAAAATTCTAGTTTTTGGAAGATCTTATATTTTTACACTAAGTGAAATTTTAGTAATCAACATGTCAAATTTCAATAATCAAGAGGTCAAATTTTAGTAATCAACAAGTTGTATCATCTTTCTCTCTCTCTGACTATCTCCATCCCTTTATATAACTCTCTCCCTTGAGCTCAAGAACTACCTCTCTACTTGTCCATCCTTCCCTCTCTCTCTCCCCTTCCCTCTCTACTCTCTATCTCCCACCCTCCCTCCTTCCCTCTCTACATGTCTCTGTCTTCTTCCCCCCTCTCTCTCCACTTCTCTATCTCACCTCTCTCTCCCTCCATCCATCCTCCCCTCTCTCTCTCTCTCTTCATTCCTCCCACCCTTCTTCCCTCTCTACTTCTATCTATCTAACCTATCTTATAACCTCTCTCTAGTCTCACTTCTCCCTTCCTCTCTCTTTCTCTCCATTACTCCCACCCACCTTCCCTCATACTTCTCTCTATCTAACATATCATATCACCTCCCTCTCTCTCACTTCTCCCTTATTCTATATCTCTCTATCTCTTCCACCTATTTCTCTCTCTCTCTCTCTCTCCTTCTCTCTCTCTCTCTATTTATCTATTTGTCTATCTCTTTATTTTTATTTTTTTTTGTTTATGTGTCTGTCTATCTCTCTCCCACCTTCCCTCTCTACTTCTCTTTATCTAACCTATCCCTCTATACCTCTTTATCTCTCCCTCCTTACCTCTCTCAATCTCTCCACCTTCCTCCTTTCAACCTCTCTCTATCACATCTCTCTCTCTCTCTCTCAAACACACACACACACACTCTATTCTCCTCTCTTTACTTCTCTACATCTCACCATTCTCTATTTCTACTTCTCTCTATCTCACCTCTCTCTCTCCTTCCTTCCCTCTCTAATTTTGTCCTTTTCACCCCCCCTCTCTCTCTATTCCTCCCACCCACCTTACCTCTCTACTTCTCTTTATCTAACCTATCCTATCACCTCTCTCTCTCCCTTCCTCCCACCCACCTTTCCTCTCTCTCTATTCAACCTATCCTCTCTCTCTCTCTCTCTCTCTCTCTCTCTCTCTCTCTCCCTCTCTACTATCTATCTCCCTCCCTCCCTCCTTCCCTCTCTACTCTCTCTACCTTTTTGTCTCTTTGTTTATGTTTGTTTGTATCTCAATCTATGTGTGTGTGTGTCTCCACTTCTCTCTATCCCCCCTCTCTCTACCTCCATCCATCTCTCTCTCTCTCCCACCCACCCACCTTCCCTCTCTACTTATATTTATCTAACCTATCCCTCTCTCTCTCTCTCTCTCTCTCTCCTCCTACCTATCTCAATCTCCCCGCCTTCCTCCTTCCCTATCTACTCTCTATCACATCTCTCTCTCTCTCTTCCCCCTCCCTCCCTCTATCTCTATCTCTAATTCTCTCTATCTCTCCATTCTCTCTCTTTCTCTCTCACTCTATCCTTCCCTCTCTACTTCTCTCTATCTCACCATTCTCTCTTTCTACTTTTCTCTATCTCACCTCTCTCTCTCTCTCCTTCACTCTCTAATTTTTTCTATCTCCCCCCTCTTTCTCTATCTCTCTCTCCCTATTCCTCCCACCCACTTTCTCTCTATACTTCTCTCTAAATATCCTATCCTATCACCTCTCACACACACTTCTCTCTCTCTCTTTCTCCATTCCTCCCACCCACCTTCCCTCTCTACTTCTCTCTATCTAACCTATCCTATCACCTCTCTGTCTCTCTCACTTCTCCCTTCCTCCCTCACCCCCCCTCTCTACCTTCCTCCCTCCCTCCCTCTCTAATTTTCTCTATATCCCCCCTCTCTTTGTCTCTTCCTTTCACCCACCTTTTCTCTCTACTCTCTATCTAACCTATCCCTCTATACCTTTTTCTCTCTCCCTACCTCCCTCCTTCCCTCTCTCTCTCTCTCTCTTCATCCCTACCTTTCCCTCCATCTCTCCTTACCTCTCTACTTATCTCTACCTATGTATCTTTCTATACCTCTCTCCCTCCCTCCTTCTCTCTCTACTTTTTATCACATCATTCTATTACCTCTCCATACCTCTCCCTCCCTCCCTCTCTCTCTCTCACACCCCTCTTTCTCTCACTCTCTCCTTCTCTCTCTCTCTCTCTCTCCATATCTACATCACCCTCCCTCCTTTCCTCTTTATCAATCTCCCCACCTTCCTCCCCTTTTTTTTATCACATCTTGGTACACATTAGAGAGAGAGGAGGGAGTGAGAGGTAAAGATGGATAGTTGAGCTAGATAGAGTTAGAGAGAGAGAGATATGAACAATGAGTGAGATAGAGAGAGAGAAAGATGATAAAACTTGCTGATCATTGAAATTTGACCTCTTGATTACTGAAATTTGACATGTTGATTACTAAAATTTGACTAAGTTTGAAAAATTATAAGATCTTCCAAAAACTATAATTCGCATTATAACTCTAAGAGATCCGAAACCACTCCCAAACATTCTGAAACTATATTACAAAAAATATAACTTAAAGTATAAGAAAGTAAATGTCCATATGCATATAAATGTCAACTTATGTTTATTTCATGTATATAATTTCATTGGCAAAGAAAGACAAAGACAAAGACAAAGACAAAGAAAAAATGAAAGAGTTCAAGAAAATGTATTCCAAAAAGTCATCATTCACATTTGACAAGCACCAAATTTTATGCTCATCAAATGATGCACTTTCATTTGGTGAGCACCAAATTCGGCACACGTCAAATGGGTTGTATTGGGAAATACCAACCCTTTGGGTTGGACAACCATTTGCCAAAGACATGATGTTTAAAAGGATGACAAAATTTCACACATTTTTGGATGTGCTCTCCATTAGGTTTGCACGTGTTCCAATGCAAATTTATAAAAATACCATGATGACGTTAAGCTCTCTCTTAGCTATCTAACCATATATTTTTTTTACGTTTTGATTATGTTAAGGCTTCCATCTTTAACTTCTTTTGTTAGTGTCTCTATTTTTTGTCAAAAACCAACATGTGCTAGTTTGGGTATAATTTTTTACCCGTTCATCAAATTTTGAAACAAATTATATTTTTAGAAACTAGACTCCATTCTACACGTAATGAAAAAAATGATTTTCAATTAATTTTTAATTTTTTTAGGGGAGAGCACACTCTAATTTTTGCTTTTGAGGATGTGTCCACTTTGAAAATTAGTAAAATATTATATATTCATTTAAAATCACTTCAATGAGAAATTAGCAAACATCATGTAGTTTATGCTAATTTTTTGGGCTAAAAAAAAGAACATTTTAGGGGGAGCACAACAAATGCTATGCTATTTTTTTGATAAAAATAGGACCAATTTGTGTGCTCCCCCTTTTTTAAACCCTTAATCTTCACTTTAAAAATAAATAAATATAGTAGTTTAAAAAGAGATTCAGAGCACTACAAATCTTGTTCTTGTTTCATCTTCAAATTTTGAGCGTAACTATCTTCATTTTATCATCAAACAACAAACTTTGCTGATTTAAAAAAAAATGGCATCTTAAGAGCCTTTTTTGTTCACAACTTTGTGCACTTACCCACATATGCTGCCGATTCCATGTTTTTTCTTTTTTTTGTAGGTTTTAAATGGAGATCTCATTACAAGAAGAGTACAATAATAATTTCCCATTTTCATATCTTTTGATTGTTTGAAATGCAGTCTCATAGTAGTTCACATGCATATAAAGTGGCAACAAAATATAATAGTGAAAATTGCACAACCATGCCCTTTTCCTTTATTTTTTGGCTCCTATTCAATTATAACAACCTCTATGTAATGACACACCTACAAGTGGAAAATTCTTGTGTAAAATATGGCTCAAGACCTTATCCTACCATACCCTCATCACTCATGCTCTTAGAGTCTGGTCCTAATCCCTAGATCTTCAATATACCACTCTAGATCATATTTATAGGTGTGGAATTGACCCAAGTCACTTTTGCATGCATGGATTTGAACCTCACACTTTTGAATTTCAGCATTTAAATTTAAACTCTTTTTGACATTTCTATTAGCTATTATGAGCCAATCCAATACACATTTGTAAGGATTTGTGTGCTTTGTTGTTGCATTTAAGGACTCATTTTGAAATCAATTAGGTATTATGGAAAAACATTGTCACAAAGCATTCATGATTCATCCATAACAATAATATTAGATAATACATCAACATACATCATCTT
Source organism: Sequoiadendron giganteum (assembly GCA_007115665.2). Classification (NCBI taxonomy): domain Eukaryota; kingdom Viridiplantae; phylum Streptophyta; class Pinopsida; order Cupressales; family Cupressaceae; genus Sequoiadendron; species Sequoiadendron giganteum. The sequence continues at coordinate 472,783,858 of CM021107.1, read as the reverse complement.
AGGCATTCTTGTATGCTTGTTTGCTATATTATATTGTTCTTTTGAAGATATTGAATCAATTTGTCTAAGGGCTTGATCAAAGGAGAATAAATGTAAAATGAACTAAGGTGCATTTGTTGCAATTGTCCATTTCCTATTAGTTCACTTCTATGCACCATATTAGTTTTGTAAATGTAAAGGTTATTTCTACAAGTGTAAATTTGAACCAAAGGAAAAAATAATTATTTTATAAATTCTAAAGCATTCATTTGAGAAAACCCTTAATTTTCAACATTTATTATTGGTTTTTGGTGTAAGTGAGGTGTGGTGTTTTTTCTTTTGAGGTAGGAATACAAATGCATGTTTTATTAATTGGTAACAAACAAACCAATGAGATGATATAATTGGAATAGTTTGACTAATTTTTTTAATATATATTTTTTCTCAAATTTATTTTAAAATATTAAAATTAATGTATATATCATTCTAGAGGATAATGGTTGTGGATAGTAATATTAGTGTGATTAAGTTATGAAATCTTTTAACTTTTTTTCATTATTCTATTTATTGTCCTATTTGATAAATGGCATTATTTTTTATTTAAAAGATTCTAGGCCAAGGAAAGATTTTGTTTATTTTTATCACACATTTGAGCCAATTTTAATTTATTGAAAAGGTGAAATAGAGAAAATATGAGAGATTGTGATTAAAATAATTAATAATAACATAAATAAAATTTACATCCATTAGTTTAAAATATTTTTAAAATGATATTACTCAAGAAATACTATATTTATAAATTCTAATATCTTTCATTAATTTAAAATTAAATGCATTCATGTTCAAATGTAATTATAAATTGCATCATATTTAGAACTTGAATTCTCATTTGACATTGCTCTTTTTTTTAATAATATTTATAACATAATTTTAACTTGTAACTTTTTTTATTTTAATTTTAGTTATCATTTAAAAACAAATCTTTGAAAGATTCAACAATTTCATCTCTAATATTTTCAACAATTTAATAAATTTAATAAATTAATTATTATAACTACATTATTTTAAACCAGCTAAGAGACTACACATCTCCCCCAACAAAATAAATAAAATTTGAATACCCAATCATCAAACCCAGGCTGACCAATTCCTCCCGCTTCGTCAACTTGTGATGACCCACAAACATTACGCAATACAATAATACTATCATATTTGGAAAATTCTTCGTTAGCCAGCCTGACTAATTCATCCCCCCGCGCCGACTTGTGATGAGCCAAAAACGTTACAGTAAAACAAAATCAATAATACAATATTTGGAAAGTTCTTCATTAGGATAGAGGTGAGATTTTATTCTTTTTCAATCAATTTTTTGTCGGCAAAGAGCTAAAACTAAAATATGAAACTATGTAATCAGCCATTCTTTCAAATCAGAATTCATTTTCATCTCAACAGTCCGCATTAGGTTTCCCTTCATGAATTCACCTCATATAATTCAATCATGGGGGAGTCTATACAAGCTCTGATATCTTGGAAAGCACTGAAACCCAACATTAGTTTTGTCCCCATCATATCAAAGACTGGTGTCCCAGCTTCATCAATTTGGGTTCTCTGTATTGCTTACAGCATTGGATGTTTGTTACAGGCAGCTCAAGTAATAGCATTGACAGATCCCATTGAAGGCAAGTTCAATTTATGCAAGATTTTGTTTAGTTTAGTAGAATGTCGTTTATTGACTTTCTTCCATGTTGTGTTGTTTGAATTTAACAGTTGCTGCAGTGAGGTCACTTTCTCGTAAGTGGAGTATCGATTCATCCGCAACATGGAACCTCACAGATCCATGCTCTGGCCTAGCCAGTTCTACTGCAGATATTGGAAATCCTGGCATCAAGTGTGACTGCCCAGACAGAAACGGAACCCTTTGCCACATTACACAAATGTAATGTCTACAGCAATCTTCTTGTTCAATGGATTGCATTATTAGTTATATGATTTATTATTTTCCATGAATAACTAAAACTGACCTAGGACCTCCTGTTAGTAAGCCTAGCTCCTACCGGTTGGTCCCTTTGCAGTATCAGTGTGGGTTGTTCTTCCAACAGTGCAAGCGTTTTTCCATTTCTTCAAGCAACATAGATCATATGTACCTAATGTTTTATTCGAGAAATCTTGGTTGAGTTTGTAAAACTGAAAGGTGAAAATGGGTTTTTATGTGACGACTCACGCCAACGGATGGGCTGACTTGGCGTCTGAGACTTCCTTTGCGGAATTAACAAAGATTTTTTTCTTTCCAAATTTCATACTCACGATGACCAGGCCTAGTTATAAACTTGAACTTAACAGCTTAATAGTTTCCAAACAGTTTATCCAATAAAACTTTGACAAACTTGAACTTGGCAATCCACCTACATCATCCGGAGTGGATTTCAATGGAAAACCCAAATACAGTGTGACAGGAGGCGATTTCATTCTGAAAGTTGCACCACAACCTCACCACATGGTTACGACTTTAAGGGGGTTAGGGGGTTTGAAGCCAAGTCAAGCTCTTAAGAGATCTCTTGATGCAGAATCCTTTGTCTCCAACATTAGACTTACAAACATGTGCAGCCAACGTATGAAAACTGAATAAATTAACCATTTTTCTTTTGAATATTATCAAAATTTATTCCATCTTAATGCGGCATTCCAGTGATTTAACGAAAGATCGAAAGCATGGTGGGTTGTTCTTTTATATTTTAAATGTTGGCTGAATTAGTTTCTTAGTTTAAGATTGGAGAGCTTTAAAGTTTAAAAAAAGAGTCAGAATAGTTCAATCTATCTGGGAATAACTGGCTCTCATCCCAATGATGGATCTTCAGGAGAACTGAAACATCAATTTTATTTCTTTTCATACACAGCTGTCTCCAAAATATCTTTTGCCTAAACATTATGGACTGTTGAAGCTTAAAATCGTTGTAACTATTTGTTTAGCTTGAAGACATGGGGCTGCATGAAAGAGAAGACATGGGGCTGCATCAAAGAGGCTTTACGCTTAATAAGGGCCCTATTTCACTGTTAGTCTGTTAGATAAACCAAGTCATATTCTAGTTTTTGATGTGTTTATTGCACTTTGAACTGCAATATTGTTGGCGTTTCAATTAGCACCTCTGGAGTGCTTATTGGAAACAGACAACTATTGCAAGTGTGTTAGTACATGCTCTTCGGATTATAGAGAGGAAGATCTCTCTTTGCTGATTTTCTACTGTAAAAAAAAGGGTGTACTAAGATTCCTATCTTTTTTACTCAGCGGCAGGACACAAGGGTGCATAAACACAATGCACCGTAGCTAAGCTTTTTCTCTGGTTTCCGCAAATCTTAACTACGACTAACTAAGCTTCTAAACTATCCTACCTCCTCAAGATAAACAGAGCATGAGGGCATAGGAGCGAAATGGATGGGGTGGATTACTTGAATCTTCCGTCTCAATGGAATATGGCCGAGGCTCTGAACTCTCGGATATATACCAAGATAGGGCTCAATACAAGTAAACACTCGTTACGGTAAACTGGATCTGAGACTTGCCAAGGAGGAGGAACCCCTGTCCGAGGTGTAGGCTTGGAAACAGCTCACTAGAAACAACAAGGAACGATGGCTTATTTAACAGGAGTCCCGAGGAGGTGACGACACCTGTCTAAAGTGTAGGCTGCAAGACAAATCATTAAACAACATCATACGATAATGATCGATAACAAAATATCCAAGGAGGTGACGACACCTGTCCAAGGAGGAGATTGAAACAATGCTCTATTTGAAAACAAGACTTTGAATAGACTCAAGTATTTAGATCAAGCAAACATGCGCCATCTGATTTATTCTTTCAAGCTTTCTCCAAAGAATTACAAAGGTCGGGACAACAAAGGCACGAAATCATGCACAATTACGATCAACCAACGAACTCTCATCCAAGAGTGAACAAATATAAACAAGCTAACTCTGGCAACAATGGCGCAACAATTTTGCTTAGCAAATAAAGGTTAAACAAATAATGAGCCCAAGGCTCTTATTTATAGACTCAAAGGAGTAGGCAACCCTAAAATCTCCTTGAGTTAACAAATAGTTCTTTCCAATCAGCAAGATTTATTCCTGTCTAAAAGTAGGTGAGCAGGCAGTTAACTGAAACTAAACAAAAGTCAAACTGAGAGTCTACCTTAGTTGACTGAAACCTAACTAAAGTGAACTTAAATTACAAATATGTCTCCAAAATAGACATCCACCTTTAAAGGAGATCTGAGATCCACAAATCGTGGGAGTCAATTAGACATCCTAGATTAGTGGGATCTGACATGCATGATCTGTGGAGATCTGGAGTCAACTTGGAAGGGGGCATCAAGTGGACTTCAGTCATATTTAATGCTATTTGGAGGGTAGGGCGTCCTTCCTTGGTGCTTTACACCTCTTCACCACTGGTCAACAAAGTTTCTATCCAATCGTTGACCTTTTCGGCTTCTGGGCAATTAATGCTCTTCAAGATGACTATGTGGCGTCTCAGCATTTCTTCACCTGTCAGAAGCTGCTGCTGATAGTTTATGCATTGGGCAGCTACTTCATCCATTTGGATAGACATGGCTGCAATTTTGGCTAATTTGCAGCCATTGGGGTCTTCAAGGAAAGAAGCACGGATGACGTCTTGGAACCGTGTCTGTACCATTTCAAGCTCAACATATTCCCCTCCTTCCCGCTGATATTCTAACTCAGGGAAGGATATTACCAAAGTTCTTGCGAAGTTGATAATATTAGCGACAAAGCATCTATAGTCAATCAACTCAACTGAATTGGCATCGTAGGCTCTCACCTTGTATGCCAATTGTTCTTTCCAATCAAAGAGATGGCGTTTGTTCTCAGTGGTTGTAACTGATTGATATGCATGTTGTAGATCAGCAACTTGTTGACGTGTGTTTTATGACAACACCAACACAGAATAAAAATGTCCAACGGCCATTCTATTCTCTCTTGATCAAAGTGTTCCGCATGCTAAGATTGCGTGAAAGTTCATGCGTTCGACTCCAAGGTTCCTTTAATGCGAATATACTCAGTTGGTTGATGTGAATATGCTGGGTATTCCAAGGGGACTTACATAATTGTTCAACTTTATATGTTCAAGCAAGTGAAGGATTTTGACTATGATGCTCTGGTATTTGAATGGGTCGGGAAATGCTGAATTTAAAGGAGGTAGGAATAGGAATTCTAAAATCTATTTCTACAGGTGGAATGCAAGGATTAGCTTAGACAGCCTTCAAACCAAACTTCGTTTTGTCTCCCCCTCGGACAACTCTGACAAAGCTGGAGCAATCTTCAAAGGATGGATGAGATGTTCAGATTGAGATTCACCGTGCGCACCCCTTCACAAGGAAGCAAGTGAGCACACTAAACACAATCGAAGTTAAGCGCTGAGATTCTAGTTGACCACGCAGGACCAGACTTGCCGTCAGCACGTCCGCCAGTGGTATGGATACGGGAAGATATGCCGAAACTAATCTCACATTCCACAATTAACTCTACTTGCATGAAAACAAATCTACTTTACTTTACTCTATTCGAATTGGAAAGACGAAAAGATCTCGTCAACTTCCCATAACACAAAATGAAGTCACTAATCAATGAAATCTTTATATCATGAGAGTCTTACACAACAATCTTTTGCAAAAACTTTCAAAGGGAAAGTCTTTCTTTCCTTTCCAACTAAGCTAACTCCTAGCTCTACTTCTATCAATCTCTATCTCTGTCTAGCTCTGATCTATCTCTGATTCTAATTCTAACTGTTTACAAATGAGGGGGGATGCCCCTTTTATAATGAATCCAAATAGTGGACGGTTCAGATTTGATTACAATAAAGGGCTTAGATTGAGCCACCTATGCCCTAATTAGGGTTTCTGCCCTAAAAACCGCGACCGAGAGGAGTGGGGCAATGAATGCGCCCTCCACTCCTCATCAATGCACCACACCCTGCCATCAATGCACGTCATCTCCCTCTAGAAGGTCATCATCTAGAAGGGCGTTTCCTTTCTCCTTCTCACTGGCTGCAAATTTGATGAATCTGGCCAAGACCGCCTCAACTTCCTGATCGGAGATAGGAGGAATGTGATCCAACTGAAACTCTAAAATTGCAACTGTTTGCCCATGCCGGGCACATGATTTCTTCCAAGCAACAAGGGCGTCCTGGGTGTTCTGTATGATACTGAAGAATGTGGCTGTGTTCTCGAAATCATCCTGTTTGAAGGTCTTCACCTCAGAGAAGAATGGCACCAATCTGTCTTTCAATCCATCTGTAGTTACCTCTTCAGCAGTCAACCTCCTGGCAAAGATTGCCTCCAACGTGTTGAGAATTCCATCTAAGATGTTCGTCATGGCCTTTCTGACCCTGACAGAATCTGCCTGTGATGCATCATAGAATCCCCGGCCCGTGACTACTGAAGAATACCATCTGGCGAAGTCGTATCTATCTCCCTGCTGGATAACACCTCCCTCAACCAAAGTCTGTTGAGGTATGCTCATCAAAGCCCCTAAACGGAGAACAACTCTCGTCTGATAGATGGGAGCCTCACCCCAAGCATGGTTAACTGCCTCCACTCTAGCCATAATATCGGAAGCTTGCCCATAGGCATGTGCAAGATTTTCCATGAACTTTCTTGTCTCTGTACGCACACTGGCAACCCACTTGTTTGCCTGCTGTGCCATTCTCTTCAAATCTTCTAACCCACTGATTGACTCCCTGGAAAACTCAGTTGGAAGTTCAATTGCCGGATTTTCTTGCCCACAAGGACAGGACAAGTGCTGCACATAGCTAATCAGTGTCTTGTGCTCTACCTTCAACCTTTTGTATTTGCCCTCAACATGGGACAATCTATCCTCGAGTGCTCGATAGGAATTATCGCACTCCTCTACCACTTGTGCTCCAGTAGGGCGGCCTAGTTCCATGGTTGTCACAACATAGTTCTCAGGAATGGCTTTGTCTCTATCACATTCTACCCGAGGAACTGCCATATGCAAGGTTTGGGATCCATCCTCATTTGTGGATATTTTGGAGAACTTTCTAGCCTTTTTCTTTGCTGGAGGTGCGCTGATCCTCTGTAATAATTCTTCCATCTCGGCTGCGGGATCGGTCTCATCCACAGGATCACGCTTCATTCTATCTCTTAGCCATTTTGGCACCTCCTGCCGCATGTCAAATATAATAAAAGGCTGTTCTACCTCAGCCTCCACCTCGTGAACCTCCCCTCTGCCATCGTTCTGACGAGGCTCACCGTCATCAATAGGCTCCGTGTCTCCCGAGCTCTGGGCATCCTGATCTGAAGTAGCATCACCCTCGAGAGCTGCCTCAATTTCCTGTTGAAATTGAGTATCAGTAGCCGTCCCCTCATCTGTCTCTTGCTGATTTTCCTACTGATGTTCTTCTTGGGGCATGTTGATGCTCTGATCCATTGATTCTCTACGAGGTGGCCGATTCTCTACTTGCACTGTCTGCTCTATGTCCAATCTCTCCTTCTGATCAACAAACAAAGACACCCCTGTAAGCTTGGAGAGTGTGTCCGAGATGGCGTATGCATGGACTCCTCAACTACCACTGGCTCAGGTCGAATTGGCTCCTTTCCTCGAGGCTCTGGAGTTGGATTACTCCGTCTCCTCTGATTAGTTGTCTGCAATCTGCTGTCTCCCATCAAATTGTAGGTAAGGGGAATTGACCTTCCCTTGAGTCGGCTGACATGCCTCTCTACCCAACTCCGTGTAAATGTCAAGACTGGGATACAAAGTGTATCCAAGTCAGTGACCTCTGGCTCAGACCAATCTGGGAGTGGTAGAGGTGTATCTCTTACTGTCTCGTAGTCAGCCTGTACTACGTTTATATCTTCCTCAATCTGATCTGGCACTGGGATGATCTCACACTCTCTGACCATCCCCAACGGTATCCGAGAAAACATTCTCTTTTTGACCTCGATCTCATCCACTGCACTAGCCCAAAAGTCTTCGATCTGCACCTTGTGCCTGAACTCCTCTGTCAATATCCACCTGATGTTTCTGTGGGGATCGTAGTAATGCCTGCTGGTGTGATAGGAAAGGTGGAAGAATTGGAGCTCCGCTTCCGCCTCTCTTGCTGCTTGCAGCGATGGGCAGATTTCATCTGAATTTTCCATAGTAATCGGGAATCTGAGTCCACCTTTCTTTTTCTTCTGAATCTTATCATAGGCAATCAGTTGCCTAGATACTTCCAGCATCACTATCCTGTTTGTGGGATACCGAGGCAATCTGTATGGATAGGAGGAAAATCCTTGCAGCCTTATGTAGGTGAATTTTGGAAATTGGATAAACCAACATCCGAATTTCTCAATCATTTCCTGTGCCTCCCTTGATATTCTGTGGTGGGTTCTTTGCTGCAAGGTCCTTGTTATGTGCATGGTGAAGGCATCATTGACCCTCTTGTAATTAGTTGTGCTTGTCAGATGCAACTGTGGACAAGCTTCATATATTTTAAACTGATGGGATCCGCAACCGATTGGTTCCTTGTAAGAGATCCCTCTATATCTCGTCATGCAAGCCAGCATATAGACAGGGTAGGAGCCCATGTAAAATGTCTTCGTTCTCCTCACGCCACGAAGCTGCTCATGTATGTTATCACTGATCATCAGTGCCCAATCCATGTAATCCTTTCCCTCTAACACCAAGTTGACAAAATAGAACATCCAAGGTTCAAAGATGAATGCTTGGGGGCATCCTCCAACTCTGCTCGACATCATAATGAGATCACCAAACTCTTGTCTCATGTCCTCTGAGACTATTTGCTTGGGAAATTTGGTGCGAGTTGGCTTGGGTTTAATCATCCACCTAGTGTTTATCAAATCAGCACACCGGTCTGTGGTGGATGAGTACATCTTTCCAGCTCTCTCTTTCATCTTGTAGATCATCTTCTCATGAACTGGAATCCCGAATGCCTCCCCGATCGCTTTAGGTGTTAGGTTAGCCAGCACCTTGCCATCTGGCGAAGTGACTGTTCTCTGTTCTGCATTGTAGTGGTAGGCGCACTCCATGATGAGCTCTGGACATCGGATAGCCGGCATAAAGTTGGTAGCTACATACAATCCACTTCTGACAATACTGTGCGAAGTCACTGACGAGTGATGGCCTCCAGTCCCCATTATCCTTCTTCTGAATGCTTCCATGTTGAATGAGCCTAAGTTCGTGTCAGCTAGCCTGCCGAGCTTGGATGAAAATTTGGATTCTGGCAAGAATGACTTGCCCAATTTCTTGATCACAGCCTGTCTAGACTCGGTGTGGTTGTTTCTGCTTGCAACTCTTTTGCTTGATTCGGCCATTCTGCAAAAAAAAGGCAAGAGAGTCATTAGAAAACAAGATTTTATAAAACAATATATTGCTTTTGAGGGTGCCAGCAGATTTTTAAATAAAAAGGCTGCAACACTTTGTCACTTTCAGCTGCAAACCTCAACTACACCTGTTTACTTCAACGTTTTTAGAAGTTTCTTCTCTGGTTGCAGCAACACAATGCCAGACACTTGGAAATGTTTTCTTGCAGCAATTTACTTTCAACAAATTTGAAACCTCCTCTTTGAAGTTCGTACTTTTCCTTCTAACTTAGCAACTTTCAGCAACTTCAAACTGTTTTTCTCAAGTCGTACTTCAGCATTCAGCAACTTCAGACTTTTGGCAAATTCGTACCTTCTCAGCAAATGCAGCAACTTCAGACTTTGGAATCGTGCTTCTCAGCAACTGCAGCCTCAGCAAGTTAAGTCGCACTTCCTTCAGCAACTTCAACTTTTACAAATTTGCACTTCTCCTTCAGCTCTCTCACAATTTCGAACTTCTCAGCAATTGCAATCTCTTCAAAAATTCGTACTTTCACTTAGCCAATATCTTTGCATTCAGCAACTGGTGAGAGGAATGAAGAGGGTTTGAAAATCTTATAGCTTGGTCGAATTCCTGCAGAGGCTATACTTGGCAAATTTTTTCAATTCATTTTCCCTCTCTTTTCTCCGTTGTAACACTTGTCATCTGAGGCATCTTCTAGAATTATGAATTCATCACCTCTGCATAGGCCTGCCTCGTCGCTTTTGATTCCTTAAAATATTAAATCGTTCACTTCCTTGAACAATTTCGAAACGTTTGGCTAAGTCATTTGATCTTGTCTTTGCTTTGGCAAAATTGTCTAGCTCAAAACTTCTAGCGAAGTGCCTCTCATTCATTTTGTTCGTTTGCCTTAGAGAAATTTCTCAATTTTGCCTTAGGAATTTTATTTAAAATAGGCACTGGGCAAAATATCCATCGAAACGATGTGGACATGGCGTGGAGAACGTTTGAATCACCTCTGAATTGCAAATGTTTAATACCCAGAAGAAAAATCCTTCCAGAATCCATCGTTTTCATGTGTATCCGGACGAAGGGGTTATTTTAATTTTTATTATTTAAAAATAATAAAAATGGCTAATGTTTTTAATCTTATCCTCCGGATTCTTCCACTCCTGTAATTTCCCGTTTCTTGGCCTTGGCAAATTCTCTTTATTTTCTTGAAAAAAATTCCCTTCTGAAGATTTTTCTAACTTTGGAAACTAGCATCATCCTCTAGGCGTACTCTTCATTTTCCCTTAAAAAAAATGCCTTAGGAATTTAAATTTAATTATTTTACCCTTGAAGGGCATATAAAGCATGTCCTTCTTCCATTTCCTTTCTTAGGCAATTCCACGCCTAGACATTTCCTTTCTTACTTAGCCATTTTCACTCTTCAAGTCCCCACTTCTAGGCGCATTTCATATAGTGGAGAGGAAAAATATAAATAAATATAACCCTTGGTCTTTTTTCACGCCCCCTTAGCATTACTTTTCCCTTGGCGCATTTCACATGGTGACCCTTCACCTTCCTCTAGCGCATTCCTCATGGGTAGCTTCCACCTTCAACGTTTTACCTTTCATCCTTACCTTGGGCGCATATGCCATGGAGAAGAGAAATTCCCATGCCTAAGACATGACTCTTCACCTCCCTCTGGCGCATATGGGCTAGGCTATTTCCATTCTACACTTGAGCGCATTTCACCTAATAGACATTCACTTTATCCTTGAGCGCATTTCACCTTCATCAAAGAAAAACAACGCCATCATCTTGTGACCCTTCAGCTTCCTATGGCGCATATGGGCTTGCATACTTCCATGTTGGGCGCATTTGCTAGTGTTAGGGGGAAAACATTATGTCCATGGTGACTATTCAGCTCCCTTGGGCGCATTTCACACATGCAACTTCCAAGTTGGGCGCATTTCATAGTGTTGGAAGGAATTCCGCCCCCTTTAAGTGACCTTTCACCTCCTTCTAGTGCATTTAGCATGTGCAACCTCCATTTTAGGCGCATTTCATAGTGTTAGAGGAAATTTCCACGTCCTAGGTGACTCTTCACCTTCCCTAGGTGCATATGAAGGTGTTGACTTCCTTTTCCAAGCGCATTTCCCATATGTGAAAGATTTTCCACGCCTAGAGTGACTGTTCAGCTTCCTTGGGCGCATTTGAGGATATGAGGAGGAAAATCCCTTGCCTTAGAATATTTTGCTAACCTCTTTCACACCTTTTACCTCTTGGGCGCATTTAGCCTGGTGTGAAGGAATTTCCTCAAGCCTTGGGCGCATTTCACCCCATGAGGAGGAATTTTAACACTTAGCAATTTTAGCAACTTTCTCCCATGCCTGGGCGCATTTCATGTGTCTTCATGCCAGTTTCCACTTGAAAATCTTCAACGCCTCAGCCACGCCTTGGCCATCTATTTTTAGTAAATTTTGGAGAAGTGTGCCTTCCCATGCCTTTTCACTTGTTCTGAAATTGAAGCTGGCGTGATTATACCTTTTGAGACCTTGCCACCTTGTTTATACTTGTCCGACACAATATATGCTATTTTTAGCCATTTGCTATTTTTAGCAAACCCTAGAATTGATCAATTTCCGTATCTCTGTTTGCTTTGAAATTTGCTCCAGTTGCCTCTGATGTTGTGAGAGACCTGTTCATACTTGCTTCCGGCGATGACGTGCTATTTTTAGCCACCTGCTATTTATAGTAAGTTTCAAAGTTGCTTGCTTCAGTAGCTCCGTTTGACCTGAAACTTGCTAGGTCTGATCATGATAACTTGAGTGCTTTGTTCATACCGACTTCCGGCGCAGACCTGCTATTTATAGCCGTGTCCTGACTTACTAAAAATAGTAAGTCCTCCGATTTTGCTCAAAATTTGCCAGTAGGTAGCTTGAAGGATGCTGATCATGGTGGCGTGCTTCGTTCTGACATCTCTGCATTTCGCTTCATCTATTTTTAGACATGGCAGGGAAACCCTAATCTGACTTGCATGTGCTCCCGACTGCCCTTGGTTTATATTGCTTGTCGTTCTGCTCAATGGAATGAAGTGCTAGGTAGCTGCTGGACTGAAGCTGCTATTTATAGTAAGTGTCCCGAAAGTGGTCCATCGGATGTCGGACGAGTTTGCATGTCACAACGCCTGTGGGATCTCAAAAAACCCAAAAAAACCCAGAAAATTGGTCAAAGTTCTGGCACTGGCTAAAAATAGTAAGTCCTTGAAAACTGATCCGATCCACTTGCATGTCATATCACTGCGAAGCTCTTGCGAAACCCAAATGGAATATCCGGACATGCATTGAAAATTCTTGCATGCAAACCCTAAAAATAGCCTCGGAAGGCTGACCTTTGAAAGTCCCCGATTTGATTTGCATGTTACACCATCGCGAAGGTCTTGGAAAACCTAGATCAATTCTCCTGTCACTTATCGGAGAATTGCTTGTCTAAATCCTGAAAATAGCCTCCGAAGGCTGAACTGCTAAAAATAGCCAGTTGTCTGAATCTGTTCAAATTTCGCGTGAAGGCACTTTGAAGCTGCCTGATTGTGCTAAAGTAGTTAGAATCCCGAAATCTTGAGGAACAAGCCTCGAATTAGGTACTTACTAAAAATAGTAAGTTGTCGGATTTCAGTGAGATTTCAGGGGGATTCTGCCTTGAGCTTTCTGAATGTGTTGTTGCACTTAGATTTCACCTAAGTAACTCAATCTTGACCTCGAATGGGTCTAACGGATAGAAACCCTAAATCTGTCAATTACTTCAACTGAGGTCAAACGGGACATCCCTGGAAGGACAAAAGACCAGATACAGAGAGAACCAAAGCCAAAAGACCAGAATGGAGCAAAATTAGGGGGTCCCCATCTTGGATGGGGTGATGTGTGAAAAAGGTCACAACACAACTGTCGCTTCCTCTCTCGGCCTCTCTCGAGCTGTCTTCAAGTCTGACTGCTGGATTTCTGATCAAAGACCATGTGCTTTGTCTCTCAGCTGATATGCTTCTGCTAATACACATCGTCCTTTGACGACAAAATCATCCACTTGATGTCTCAAGTGTTTGCCGTCTGTGATCAACTGATGATGGTTTCTTTCAGCTGGGAGATCCAATAGTCCTTGAGGCAAGGCCGAGGAGTTGGGAGTGTCATGTATCAAGCTAGAAATGTACAACCTTAGCTGACGGTTTTCAGCCTTCAAGGCTGCTTTGTCTTGTCCATCCTTGGTCATTCTCTCCTTGACGCTCGCTGAGGCGATTCCGAGAAGGTCTGCCTCCACCTGTCGAGTGGTCTTTCCAAGGTTCACCTTTGAAAGCGTGAAATCCTCAACCCTCACATTATGTATGTCTTTATCTTCAGGCGGGGCGGCAGTCTCTATGACAACCTCGTTCTCTGCATTCCTCTCTACATGTGTTTGCTTCTTCAACTTCTTTGCCGACATGTCTTGTGGGACATGGTGAAATTCAGAGAAGTCAAGCTGATAAGGTGGTCTCTCCCTTTTCCTTCCAAGCGAGCTTTCCAGCTAGATAGAATTTCGGCTAGCATCGCTGGGAGGAGGAACATAGGCCCCCTGAATGCTAGAAGAACGAGACTGTGCCGTGGCAATGCCTCGTGGTGGCGAGTCCAAATCAATGGGACTTTGCGACCTCTGTGATGGTGGTGAAGCAGATGGCTCTGTTTCTATTATAGGCACCGCTTCTGCTGCAACTTCTTCTACAATGGATTCCATCTCTGCAGCGATTATTTCAATCACTGGCTCTGTGGTAGCTGCAGCGTTCTCAACTGTTTCAGGTAAATTGGTGGATGTCTCCACCTGTACCTCTTGCTGGCTTGTGCTAGCAATCCCTCTTCTTCCCCATGTGCTCCCTAACATCCGCATGCCTTCTGGAAGAATGCTCATCTTCTTCTGTCTGGGTTTCTTCCTAGATGAGGAAGGTAGTGTAAACTGAACCGCTGGCGGCTTTGATCGGGGAAGTACTACCTTCCTTGCCCTTTTATTGTCAAGGTAGAGTTGATTGTGTCGAACTACTCTACTAGTTCTTTCCTCAATAGACGTACTCTCTTTCGCGTACCAGTCTACTTTGCCGAGTGGTTGTGCATCTACTTGACCCGTGAAGAAGGAAGAAAGAATGACCTCTTCTTCGTCATCAGATAAGCCCTCGATGTCCTCTGACATGAATTTTGCAATCTGCGAGAGCTTGAATCTGTTGTAGTTCCTTCTTCTCACTTCGAACTTATCCTCGCCGTTGACCCAAAAATCTTTCATGAAAGGTTCATGTGATGATCTTTGCTCAAGATGTGCTGCGAAGATGCCTCTAGAATCATAGGATGGCCTCCTGTCAATGAGGTACTTGAGATTAAATCTCACTATTTCTTGGCTTATCAACCTAGCATCGGCTGCAGTCCTGCATCTGTAGAATCCCATCTGAAAAGGAAAGTTTGCAGTAGACTTCTTCTTTACGTGAAGGTAAGAGTGAACTTCGGCCAACTGCCTCATGAATTCCATGAAAACTACCCTATCTGAGGGGTAGTGTGGCATCATGGCGGGGTGGCCATTGTAGCCATACACGCGTATGTAGGTGAAAGTGGGGAATGGGATGAACCAATCCACCCAGTCCACCATTGCTGCCTTAGCTGTTGGTGAAATACGGACGTGCATCTCATGGTCTAGCTCACGCATGGTGTGCATAGTGAAAAGGTCATTTATCTTCTTGAAGTGCCTTTCCACTAGAGTGAACTCAAGGCAAGGAAAGTATTCTTGGACCTTTTGCACACCCAAGGTTCCCACAGTGTTTAGTGTTCTGAAATCTCCTTGGAAGGCTATCAGGTAGACCAGGTAGGAACACATGTGGAAACGGTGCTCTTCTAGAAACCTGGTAAATTGTTGGTGGAGCGTGTCACTGATCAAAGAGGCCCAGTTGTAATGTTCTTTCCTGCTGATTATTTTTCCAATAATATAGAACATCCACGGCTGGAAGGATTTTCCCTCCTCTTGTCCAGTGACTCTGTTGAATAGAGTGATTAACACTCCATACTCATCTTTGAATTCTCCTCTCCCAACCAATTTGGGCAAGCTGGTTCTCTTTGTTTTCAACCAATGTTCAGCTATTATAAGTGAACACTCATCCCTTGAAGCCTCGAATGCCTTTTCGCATTCTGTCACAGATACGACCTTCTTGGTAGGGCATGGTGGAATTGCAAAACATGTCTCTATGTCCTTCGGCTTTAAGCTGCAAATCACTCTTCCGTCCACCGACAGGATCTCTCTTGTAGTAGGGTTGTAATGCTCTGTGCAAGCAGTTACAAGCTCAATGCTCTGTAAGGTGATCGGAATGGATGCAACTTGGAATAAACCGGATTCTTTTATGTTCTGCAATGTAATTTGGTTCATGCCCTCCAAATCCTCAGAACTGACCTCTGGATTTTTCTGCCATAAGTCTGTGTCAGTCGTTTTCAGGTAATCATGGTATAAGACCGTCTTGGTCTTGTATTGTACCTGGGAGTACTGCATTCTGAAAACCTTGAAGATTGACTGGGCACTTGACCCTGTTCTGACACTTTTCTAGAACTGTAAAAATAGCCTCGTCGGGGGTAATTTTTACGAAAAATTTTGAGACATGGGTTTCGTTGAGAATGATTTTCTAAACAAACCCAGATCATCAAAAATTCGGAAAAATGAGTTTTTCTTTGACATGCAAGAGCCCTTTGGTGGCAGAGGCAACGAGGTACCAGAAAGTGATTTTTCTCGAAAAAATCCAACACATGGGTTTTGTTCGTGCTTCAAAGCTAAACAAACCCAGTTTGTCTGTTTTTCAATATTATGACTTTTTCTGGAAACCCTAAAAAATAGGGGCAGCAGGGCTACTTTTTTTGGAAAAATCTAACATGTGGGTTTTGTTGAAAAAGCTGTGCTGATCATACCCAGTTGGCCAGATCTGTGATTATCTGTCGTTTCCTGTGACATGCAAAGAAATATAGACAGAAATAGAGGAAGTAGACTCAAGATGGATTGGAAGTTATAAACTACCACTTTGCAATAATCTACCTCTAGAAGCAATCTCCAAGGAAGAATACTTTTACTGCCATTGATCTTCAAAAATATTGAAGATCTGTCCAAAACCTCTGCCAGATCTTGAAAACGTGTTCTTGGGAGCTATTTGATGTTTTATCCTTCAACCTGCAAAAAGAATAATGAAGAATGGGATGCCTAGCATGAATATATGGTGATTAGGGTTGAAATCCACCAAGTATGGAAGACAACTCATGATTTAGGTCTGATTTGGAGTTCCAAAAGGTGATTTCCACTGATTGTGGAGTGTTTGGCCTCTTTTTGGCTCCAAATTTGCTAACTCAAGTCAACATCTTTGCTTTGACTTCTTTAGGCGTCCATCCTTGAAGTTTATCATTTTTGTCCATTTTGCAAGCTGAAGTGCCTCCGTTTGATTTTTGATTCAGGTTACTCAGTTGATCTCTGCAGTGGCTGGCAATTCTGTTGTTGAGGTGGGATCAACATGATTAGATATGCCTGGGAGAGATTAACTCAGAAAACTGAGTTTAGGTCTCCAGAAAGAAGGGCGTTTTTCCTTGAGAGGGGCGCTTTTGACAATGCCTTAGTCAATTTTCATTGATTGTTCTTCATTTTGACCTTTTTAGACCCTCTTTGCTTTGATTTGACATTCCCGATGCTAGATGAATCAGATGACTCTACTTGACGATGCATCGGGTAGCCAGCTTGGTCCTGTTCAAGATGACTGACTTCTCAGTTGAAGCTGGCAGTTTTAGGTTCTTCAAACTAAAGGGCGCCCCTGGCTAGCAGGGGCGCTTTTAGCTTTTGCTTGGTTTTATCTTGGCTGTGGACTACCAGTCTTTGACCTCCTGCATCGGATGATTGATTTGTCGGAAGTTATTGCTGATAGTCCCACTGACGAGACAGGTCATAGCTGAGGTCATCCTGGGAGGTAGTGAAGATTTTGACTGAATTTGGATGCCCTCAAGAAAGGGCGCCTTTCCTCAAGAGGGGCGCTTTTAGCCATGCCTTAGCCATTTTTTGGCTTGTCTTTCTAGTCCTTCAGTTTTGGATTTTTCTGCTTGGCCTCAACTCGTGATTGTTTGGCGTGTCTTGTGGACCTGCTGTCAGATTGATCACGTAGCTGGGAGGAAACTGGAAAGATATCATGTATAGAGTTGTTGCTTATGGATTCATCTGGTGCTTGTAATTGAGGGGCACCTTTTTCACCTGTGACTGTGTTTTGCCTTGGTAGACAAAATGTGCACCTTCCATAATTAGCCAAATTTTGGCCTTTTTCGTTTTGAGAAACTCCCTGGTTATAACATCTTTTTGACCTTTTCCGCCATGGCTTCTTCGTTGAAGCTTTTGAGGTTTAGCTTTTAGCACCTGGTACTGGCCAATCTGCCATTAATGGCTGCAGAGCTCCTAACTTCGTTCTTGAAAAATATAAATAGACCCACCAAAGTAAAACATGTCTTTTGATAATTCTGACTTGATTAGTGTGATCGTAAAGGCAATTAACCCTATCAAAATTATTTTCAATCATTTTCGGGAAGGTCCTATTTTTAAGGGTTTCCTTAAAAATAGGGGCATAAAACCCTAATTTTCATTTTTTCAGAAATTTAACCATAGGTTCCTTGACAGAAACCCACAAAGACTTCATGTTTGGTTTGACCTAAAACATACTTTCGATGGCATTTTTACATTGTTTAGCTCAATTTAAGCAGAATGCCAAAAATTTCATTTTGGGTATAACAAATATCTTAACAAATTTTGTAAAAGATTGACTAAATCTTGCTACCTTGGTATTTTAAAAAGCTAACTTTTAAGTCTTCATATAGATGTCGATGGTTAGCAATTAGGTTTTTTTATCTAACAAGAAATAAGTTATGGCTGATGCATTGGAGTTAGAAGATTTCTATATGTTCCCACTCTATAAGCCATGATAAGTCAACTCAATGTTCCTAGATTGAATCCTCAGACAGATTAAGAATTGATGAATTTTTAGTTCAGCTTGATAAACATCCTCTTACATCACTTCAGCTGTGTTGAATTTGTTTCAATCTTGAAAATTCCTCAAATTTCAGTTCAGCTTCGTAATATTACTTTGGCTTGTAAAAATTCTTCACAGCTCTGTTAAGATTTGTTGAGTTAACTTACACTTGAAATTTTTTGTCAAAATTATGCAGTTAAAACATGAGGATTAATAGTTAGTTAGTAGTTATTTGCCCCATTTTTTCTAGAATGAGGTTGAGAACTTTTTAACAAAGTGGAATGGAAAATTTGAAGTGTGCTCAATACTAAGCTATTGGGGAGCTTTCTTCTTTCAGGTGGGTCAATAAGTTGGACATAACAGGAGAGCTTCCAGAAGAACTGGCTAATCTGACTTACCTCTTTGACCTGTAAGTTTAAATCTTGTTTGTTATTAAGTTTCTGTTCCACTTGTTTGGGGTCTTGGACAATAAAATGATATTCCCCATGTGGAAATATTAACTTACTGAAGAACAGATTAAAATACCCTATTAGAAAAAATAAATTACATATATTGATTATAATTTCTTGAAAAGATTACCTTATTCTTTTGATGCTATTTAAAAGAGTTACACTTCAATAGATTTTTGTTATTCTCTCTATTATCCTGTGAGATGGATCTGCGGATTTTGTTGGTAGGAGCCTGAACAGGAACTCTTTCAATGGTCGCATTCCTGCTTTCTTAGGGAACCTCACCAACCTGCAATACTTGTGAGTCTCTTCCTCTTCCTCTTATGTTCTACTTGTGTTAGTTTAATGCATCAAATCAAAATCAAAATCATGTTCATTAGTTAAATTACTTTGATTCATTCATGTCATATGGGTCGGCTCATTCAAATTTATTTATTAGCAGAACTTTGAATTACATCTCAAGATATCTTCCCCCATGTAATGTTCAAAGCATAACAAACATTCATTTTTTCAGGGCCCTTGGCATTAATAACTTTTCTGGCCCTGTACCAAAGGAACTTGGAAATCTTCAGAAGCTGAAATCGTTGTAAGCTTTTTTTATCTATCTATCAATCTGTATATATAGATATTGCATATTTACTTGAGGAGACTACAAGCTGCCCATTCAAAATAGAATACCAAGCAGAAAGAGGAGAACAATATTTGAACTAATCTTTTCATTCATATTTTTGTATATCATATATTCATTATTAGCCTGGTTAGAGTGATGTCTAATTCCTGTACACAAATATTAAGTCTTATGACCGTAATTTGATTATGTGCATATTGTAGTACTATGTCTATTTACGTAAATTCCTAGAGTGGCCATATTGCATTACATGAAGAACTGAAAAATGGACTTGTAAACATGTACAAAACACAAATAAGATTAATAACGAAAGATTTACCCAGAAGAAACCAAGTGTAGGGAAAATCTGGCAAGTAGGATTGTGCCATCAATTCATTATCATCAGTGAATGCAAGGTACAAACTCACAAGACTATGACATACAATCAACAGCCCATCTTGTTTTTTTTGCATTCCTCAATCTATTCTTAATGTGGTAAATACCTAAAACAGTTTTTAAAAGGAGACTTAATAGTTGATGAATGCTAGAAATGTTGAATATATCCTTTCTCATCCCAAATGATGCTTCCTATTACAACCCCTCAAGAGATATGTTGGTGTCCTATTTACCACTTTGCCATGACCATTGGTTTTTTAATGAGATCTTGTAGAACTCTTGAGCAAGGTGTACATATTTTCCCCCAAAGTGTTCCAAAACTTAGCAATTTTTTTTACATCTCTATCAAAAATAGTGGAGTTAGGAAAAATAAAATTCTCACGAACAATAGTGAAAAGCTAATTCAGATGCTTCATGACCCTTGATATTTTTCTAACATGGAATAAGAATGCACATTTAATTACGTCAATCAAATATTGCAACAAGGTGGTCAAGCCCTTTCTTTGATTAGAGAAAACTTTCCCACAAAATAT
Source organism: Sequoiadendron giganteum (assembly GCA_007115665.2). Taxonomy (NCBI): domain Eukaryota; kingdom Viridiplantae; phylum Streptophyta; class Pinopsida; order Cupressales; family Cupressaceae; genus Sequoiadendron; species Sequoiadendron giganteum. The sequence continues at coordinate 472,763,542 of CM021107.1, read as the reverse complement.
ATAGAGATGCTCTTCCATATATTAGAAGGAATTGGTGAAGGCATTTACAACCTCAAGTTTTCTATTGTTTGGGTTACTTCTGCTACATAACACACATCCCACTATGAATTGAAAAATCACATCTTGTTTCTTATTCCAAGAGATACGCTTTTACATTTTGTTAATGTTTTGACCACTCCAAAGTGTCCAATTGCATTTGGGGTGTGGGATTCACTCACGAACTTTTAGGTAGACATTAATTTTCCATCTTGTAGAGTAGTCACAATTTTAGGTGGTAGTCCTATAAGCATTGAATTTGTTATGCAGATGTCCAAAATCTGCATCAAGTGTGCACATTCACCTTCACAGGCCACATGTAGGAATGGATCTAACTAATATATAGTTGCCAAAACTGTCATCAAAGATGTTCTTGCAAAATATCTGTTTAGGACATCTTTCTTATACTTAATGAACAAATAAATTTTTTGAAGTAGATTCATTCATTTATATTCTCACTCTATTTTCCACCAAGTTTCAGGGACAGATATATGGGATTCACTCATGATCTTTTAGGTAGACATTAATTTTCCATCTTGTAGAGTAGTCACAATTTTAGGTGGTAGTCCTATAAGCATTGAATTTGTTATGCTCATGTCCAAAATCTGCATCAAGTGTGCACATTCACCTTCATAGGCCACATGTAGGAATGGATCTAACTAATATATAGTTGCCAAAACTGTCATCAAAGATGTTCTTGCAAAATATCAGTTTAGGACATCTTTCTTCTACTTAATGAACAAATGAAATTTTTGACGTAAACTCATTCATTTATATTGTCTCTCACTCTATTTTTGGAATGTCCCCTTCTCGAGCATGATCTTTTCTGTTGACCGTTGGCTACTTGGAAGGTGAAATTAGGGTTTCGTGTTTTGAGGGTTGCCATTGCTCGTGAATTGATGATTGGATGGCGGATTCTTTCTGGGTTTTCAGAAAGCTTCGCAGTGATGTGTTTTTCTTGACATTCCGAGCACCTTTAGGAATTTACTATTTTTAGTAAATTCTATTTTTGGCAGTGGTCCTGTCATTCTCAACACAGTTGAATTTCCTCTTCAGTCGACTCAGTTGGTTTGTTCAAATTTGGCCTTGGGATGCATTTTGGAGAGATAAGTTCATTTTTTTAAATCAATGTTATATTTTAATGTTATGATACCCCTTGGCCTAGTCTCATAACTTAATGTTGTGTTAAAAGGTGGTCTTTAAGGGGTGGCGCCACATAGAGATAATATTATATTTATTAAAGTCAAATTGAGACTTTAAGTGGGACACCTTTATTGAAGAGATGAATTTAATTAAAAGGTCAAACAAAGCTTTGAGGAAAAAGGATGCCATTCTTTGGAGGGAAAAGGATTAGGGTTTCTAGAAGCTTCCGGAGAGGTCTTCACAAATTATAAAAGGAGGTTTGGGCTCTTCTTTTTGGCATCTTATGTATAGAGTATTGTTATGTTGCCGGAATGGCTCTGGGACTGCTTCGAGGAATGAATGCCTCCTAGCCTTGGCTTGACTTCATGCTTGAGAGATAGCATCTAGTGGAGAATCTAGTTGTAGTGAGAGAGAATTGTAGTGAGGTTTGCTTATTGCATTATTTGCTTGTAGTTCTGATTGTTTGCATTTTATATCAAATTCTGGAGTTGCTGTTTCAGTGTAGCTGCCTGTAGTTTTTATTCATAAGTCAAAAAATACAAAAAGAATCGTTTTGGGTATTGAGTATTTCCATTTGTCTCTGAGGGGCGACCCTTCATGATTATTTTCAGAATTTTTAAAGAAGCCTGTGATTTTATTTAAGAAAATTGCCCTTCCTTGGAGGCCGTACCATCTGGGGCTGCATTGAAATCCGTGCATAAAAGATTTGGGGATTTTGGGTTTGTTTTCATGATTCAATATGGGGCGCCATCATCTGAGAGTCACTTTGCATTTGATTTGAGGTCGTTGGGTTGAGTATTGAGTGAGTTGTGAGCATTTCAATAGGATACAGTGTTGCTGGTTTTGTATTTTCTGTTCTGGGTCAGTTATATCAGTTTGCTTAATAACCGTCTTTGGGTTGGGTTTGAGCAAGAACTCATTGTGTGCATCAAGGAGACATTATATTTCATTACAGCAGTGATAAACTTCTTATTCATTGATGTTGATAGGCATTCTCTAATTATTGTAAGTTGAACAGTAGTACTGTCAGCAATCTTGCTGCTTCATTTTATATCTCATTTTAATATTTAGCATCTCCGTCATATGGTAGCACCAATTCCCTCACGGTTTGGAAAGCACATTTTTGACGTCGAGTTATTTCAGTATAATAGTTGGTAGGGATCCTCTAACCACATGCTCGTCGTTCTCCGACGCATCTTGGTTAGAGTTCTTTGTATCAGCTTTGCTTTAAGACCCTTTGACCATATGCTCGTCGTCCTCCGACGCATTCTTGGTTAAAGTTCCTTTATCAAGTTTTGCTTTGAGATCCTCTGACCATATGTTCACACCTTGCCCAACTTGGGATCCTGGTGTACATTCTTGGGTAGAGTTGAATTCCGCATCGTTTGGTTCAAGTGCTAACCCTAACGATTGTGTATTGCTTAACTTGTTGTAACCGAAAAAGTGAAAAAATTGGTTCGGTATATTTCAATTTTCCACCAAGTTTTAGGGGCAGATTTTCTTGAAGCTATTTTAGGGATGGAAAGGGACGACTATATAAAAAATAGGGAAATTTCAAAGACTCATATGATAAGATTGATAAGGCATTCATCCTACACATTATAGATACTTACCGTTCACAAGATTAGAGTTGAATTAAAAGTTCACATGAGAGTCGAACAAATTAACAAACTTAAAAAATCAAATTTTGATTGCTTTCATAATTCATTGTCAATGTGTATATGATTTAAAATTAAAAAATACAGTAAAATGCCCAAAGAATGGAAATCTGAACTACAAAATCACAAAAAACATAGAAAGAATGATGGTGCCCCTAATCGCATCTGCCAACACTGCATCAAAATTAGAGTCTAACTCTGAGTCCCTGCCACTATGAGCTCCAACCAAGCTCTTATGTGCTTTCTCCTCATCAATCTAGGTGGTGTCTTTGGGATCATCCTATTGTAGAGCTAGAGTTTGTCAATATTTGGAAGTTTGATGATTTTGAAGTTGCAAAGCACAATGCACAACCACCAACTTCTTTGCTTGTCTAGAGGTAAGCCTATTCCTCTTGATGGAGTGGATGAAGCTATATGTGGATCGATTCTTCTCTGCAACAAAGGAATTGACAACTTGTGAATAGAGGTGAATGGTGAGACTCCTCAACTTTGGTGTATCCTTGCCTTGCCATTTATACCTTCTAATAGGATTAGTTTGAGATAATGTAGCTCTATCCATCCTTGCCTTTGGTTTTCTGAATATTAGACTATGAAGATTAGTAAAGGCTAGCCATTGTGTGTGAAGTACAGACAATTCCTCTCTTGAACACATCTCTCAAAGAGTCTTCATTAATCCCTCTTTCAACTCTTCATCATCACAAGGAAGCAACATCCTAGGCTTTGATGCATACCATTTGGGATTTAGAGCAAAGCTTGCCATATGAAATGAGGTATTCATAGTGTTCCACCCCCACATCACAATGGGCCTAATATGTTTCTCATGTAATCCCAAATTAGGATTCTTGTTACAAATTTCTTGCTTCTTCCACCCAAGCATGTTATTAAATGTCTTATAAATCTCTCCAAGACTAGGAGGGTTCATAGTGGCATATCTAATGACATCTGCAATAGGTGAGATGAAGGAGCAAACATATTTTCAAACATAAATTTCAAAAAAAGACAAGTTAGATAATTATAAACAACATATAATAATAAAATCAGCAATCAATCTATTAATAAAATCAGCCATTTATTAAAAATAAAAATTTCTTGCCTCACAATGGACCACTAGTTGTCATCACAGATCTTTTGTTTGATAGTTTTTCCTTTAGTAGGTGTTTGTGGTAGGCCATCTAGTCCACTTTAAATTAACCATCATCAATTTTAGAGTCTCATGTGCCTCAAACATTCTCTCTAACAAAATGAAGTAACTAGCATGCCTAATATCCATAGGTTGGAGGAATTCCTTCTTCGAAAAAGTCCTAAAGAGAGCAAGTGAGGTGTGGTGGTTGTCAATAAACATCTAAATATCTCTGTCTTTTTCCACCACTTGCTGTACCTGATTTATCTTTCCTATGTCATTCAATGTGTTGTTAAATGCATGAACACATGGGGTAAAAAAGATGTCAGCTAATTTGCACATACATGTTGAATTAGCTATGCTCCACGAGGACGCGTCCCCTAGCTTTTTACCCTCGTTCCCATACCGGGAACCTAAGTCACGACATTCAAATTCGAATTCGAATTTGGCAACATTGAAATTCGGATGAAATTCGGCAAGGTAAAAATTCGAAAAGTATAAAATTCGGATCAAATTCGCCTTATGTAATTTTTATTTATTTTTTAATAAATATAAGTAAGAATCCATAAAATTGTTTAAATAGTTTAACATTTATAAATAGATTTGAAATCATTACAAAAAGATGACACATTTATAAAATATAAACCATAAGAAACATGTGAAATCACGTTTGCGAATATGTTCTTTTGTCAAAAAGGTACAATAACAGTCAAGACTTTAGAACTTCAAAAAAGCTCCAAGTCTTCAAGAGCACTTGGATGAGATACTAAATCATCATCATCTGTAATATGTATCACTACTCAATTCATCATCTGCAAAGTCAGGCTCATCTACAACTGGCACTGCTATGTCTTCAAGATTTTGTTGTGAGGAAGAGTTCTTTGCTGATTTGTTCATGAACAATTTTAAATTGCTGCGAACATAGACAAGATCTCCCAACTTTCCAGACAACAATTTATTCCTTTTCTTGGAATGGATGTGGTCAAAGCAACTCCAGTTCCTCTCACAAGCTGATGAACTTGCTCCCTGACTCAAAATTCGAACAACAAACTCTTGTAGCTCAGGAGTTTGTCCTCCATAGTCCAACCACCATCTATATCCAGGTATACGTGCCAAGTCATATTTGGCTGCTGCCATTCCAAACATCCCTTCTCCTTTCTTGTATTCCCAACATTGATCTCTGATTAGTGCTGAAATTGTTGCATTTGATGCATACTTTTGAATGGCTTCAAAAAGCCCTCCCATAATTTTAGAATCACCTTTTCTATTAATAAAAAACAACTTAGGCTCCAAAAAACAAGCTGCTGCATGTAAAGGTGTGTGCATCATTTTCCATCTACAATCAACTATCTCCCATATCCATATATTCCGTTTCTACATTATTTAGTGCTTTTTCAATAGATTCCTTACAACGGTCCATGCTTTCATAAAGCATACCAAGGCAAGGAGTGTCACCATCAACCATACGAAGCACGTCAACAATTGGTTCGCATATAAGCAAAAATTTTGTTGCACTTTCCCAAAAATTGTTGTTTAGAATGATTTGCTCTATGTTCTTCCCCTTAGGACCTTTTGAAAGCACAAAATTTTCCCACTAATTGGAACAAATAATAGCCCTCAACGCTGCTTTTTCTTCAACCACTCTTTTCAAAGTGATATAAAATGATGCAAATCTTGTTTCACAAGGCCTCAACAACTCCCTAGATGCATGTTGCCTATAAAGACTCAATGTGAGACGATGATTTCGTATGAAATTTGCAATTGCTCTCCCTTTATGAATAACTTCATGTACCCATGGGAATTTAGCCAAGTCATGAAGAAACAAATCGAGACAATGGGCTGCACATGGGTTCCAATATATTTGTGGGTACTTCTCTGTAATCAGTTTCCCAGCTCTCACACAATTTGCTGCACTATCAGTTATCACTTGAACCACATTTTCCACCCCTACTTCAAGAATGGCTTCCTCTAATATTTGGAAAATATACTTAGAAGTTTTCTTGTGGTTCATGGTGTCAATCACTTTCAAAAACACAACACCATCAAGAGAGGACAACAAAACATTAATCAATGGCCTTTGACATATATCTGACCATCCATCACTCAATGTAGTGCAACCTGTTTCATTCCAAGAGGCTTTGACATCAGCTAATTTCTCAGTCACTCTATCTTTTGACCTCTGCAAAAGACTTGTCCTGAAAGCCTCTGAAGATGGGGGTGTGTACCCTTTGCCAAACTCTGCAACTTTTTGAATTGCATTACGAAAATGTGGATTCTTTGCAACATTGAATGGAATAGCATTTGAGTAAAACAAATCAGCTAATGCATCATCCACCTGCTCTTTCTCTACTGGTTTCCAAAATCTGTTCAATGTTCCACTTTCTTTTGATTTACCCACATGCCTAGGTAAGGTGAAAGAGGAAGACATGATAGATGTTGTGTGTTTAGACTGAGACATATCCTCTTGAATTCTCTGTTTTTTTTGTGCATTCTTCATCTTTGCTATAATTGAAGAGGATTATTCTTTCTCTAAAGCAGCTCGCATTTCTGGGGTAACTTTTGGACATGCTTCAACACCTCCTCCTGCACCCACTGAAATACCAAGTAAATGGTCCATTGCCCTTGTCAAGCCTCGAGTAAAAGGTTTCTGACACCTGTTGCATGTGAGACTTGTACCATTGCGAGTGACATATTTCCATGCCTCGACAGTTGATTTCGGAGGATCCATAAAGTAACAATCTGTATGTTTCAAAGACAAAATACTAATTTTATTTTTGAAAACATAAAATCAAAATATATTAATATTGTCATTCTACTTCAAAAATTAAATAAGAAATACTAAATTTTATTTTATACAACATAAAACTAAAATATTTTAATTTAAAAACAAAATAAAACACTATTTTAAATCATAAAATAAAGAATATAGTAATTTTTTATTAAAAGCATAAAATATATATATTTAACTATTAATTTTAATTTTTAAAAACAGAATAAAGTTGCTGCAGTTTTTTAGTTTAATTTTAAAAAACTGAATAGTGAAACTAAAATAATATTAAATTTATTGTTTACATATATTAAATATTAATTTATTAATATATATTTAATACAAATAAAATAATAAAATATTAAATATTTCATATTTCATATTTTATAAAATATTAAAGACCTAATAAGTAATATATATAAATAATAAAATAATACAATATTCAAAAATTTAATTTAAATCTACCTTGTATTAAATCTAATATTAATAAAATAATAAAAAATAGAATAAATATTATATGAATACAAAATATCTAATATTAATAAAATTATACAACCTAATATTAAAATAATATTAATAAAATAAAAATAAAGAAAGCTCATATAAATAAAAAATACAATATAAAATAAAAAATTATGAAAACCCTGATTTTTTCGTGAAAACAAAATACAAGTTCAGAGTTTCAGATTGCCTACCTTTCTTTCGAGCTTGGTTGCTTGCAATGAGAGTCAAGACTTTCAAGTTGCAAACTTGCAGATGTTGGACGCGAGCGACTTGCAGATGAAGACGGAAGTTGGACGCGACTTCCAGCTTGGACGCGGGCTTCACTGAAATGCGGGCTTCAAGCTTGGATGCGGGCTTCAGAATGAAATGCAGGCTTGGAGAACAGGTGCCTTCAACTTTTGTCGACCCTAAAAACCTTCTCAAACACCTGTGCTTGTGGAAACATCTGAAAGCTTCGAAAAAAAATTGAAAGCTAGTTCGTCGAAAATCAGAGATGATTTTTCTTATCGCGACAACATATTTATCAATAAATCCTGTGAAAACCCTAAAACAAAAACACTTTTTGAATTTATTTTTTAATAAATTTTAACCCTTACGAATTTGGACGAATTTTAACGCATTTCAATGAGTTTTTAAAAATTCGACGAATTTCGAATTTAATGCCAAATATTCGGCGAATGTTGTGACTTAGCCGAGGACAGTACGAGGACGCGGAGATGGCCAAGAAACGTCCCCTACTCGTCCCCTTTCTTTGTAAAATTTAGGAAACGTCCCTAAAAAGATAGGGGACGGCAGGGGGTGGCTAGCAGTCCTCAGAACAGTTAGGGGACTTCTAGAAGTCCCCTAACCGTCTCGGGGACTACTAGCCATCCCCTATGGCCCAACAACATCTTACTTTATTTTTTCTGTAAAAAAACACATTTTTGAATTAAAAAAAGGGGATGGATGGGTCCACAAGGACCACCGCACCCCTTTAAACAAAACCCAAACCTACTTGACTTATCAAAACAACAAAAAGAAAAAAAAATTCTCATTTTGACATTTGCAAACTTGAGGTGAAGAGAAGCAAGTTAAAGAGGAGAGAACAACAGTTGAAAGGGGAGACTAGGGCATCAAATCTACTTCATTAGAGGTAAGTTGTTCATTTTATATTTGTTTTCCATTTTTTCAAGTATTTTTCAATTTCTTTTACCACATAGGAAGGGCATTGTGAGTTTATTTTTTCCTTTATTTGAAATTGCAGCTCTCTTTTCAATTCTTAACCAAAAAAAATCATGAGCAGCAGTGAGATTACTAGTAATGATAGTGAGGAGGTTGAGGTTCAAATGCATGAAAGAAGTAGACCTAGAAGTAGAACACATAGAAGTATGGCAGCCACTAGGGGTTCTTCAGACAATGGGAGTGTAGCAGGGCCAACAACTTCAAACCCATTTGAATGCCTTTCTGAAGTCCTAAAAACCTATGCGAGAGGACCATTTAACTTGGAGTCATATATTTTCTATATTTTTGTCATTTTATAGTTGAAACTTGAAGCCTTTGGGCATTTTTTTTATAGTTCTTATATAATATGTATGCACATTCACAATGAAAACATTTGAATTTCTATAATTTGCTTGTCAATTCTCATGTGAAATCTCAATTCAAGTCTATGTTATGTATTAATCTTCTACAATGTATATGATGAATTCTTTATCAATGTTATGCTATGAACATTTGATATATCTCTATATTTTTAAAATTTCCCTATTTTTTTATCGGTCGTCCCCTACCATCCCCTAAAAAATGGCCCAAAAGTAACCCCATACCGAAAAATCATCCTACCGTCCCCTGCCATTCCCATCCCCAAAACTTCGTGGAGCATAGTGAATTAGTGATCACTTGTACAACAATTGAGGCCCTAACCTCCTTTATAGCTTCTCAAAATATGAAATTGGAAGTTTGCATCCTTGTGCTTCCCAAAACAATCAATAACTCTAAAAAAATAAAAGCTAGCTAAACATGTGGCTATGATGTTGATGAGTGGCCAATGCCTAATATTGGTCCACCTACCCATGACAATAGAGCAGCCCATCCTAATTCAAGTCCACCTCATGTTCTCCATCACCAAACTCACCTTAGAATATTTTTTGTCAAGGAGGGTAGTGCATAATTTATCTTTTTTAGGGGTGAATGAGGGACTAGTAGAAGCTACATCTTTGAACATTTGTTTCAAATAAGGAGAATGTGCTACACGGAATGGGATGGCATGGGCAAAATTTTTTTTGGCATGGAAGACTTTGCCACATTCCCTGTTTGCATATTGAACATATTGACAACTGTCCCTACCTTCTCACTAGCACTAGTCTTTCTCTTTCCTCAAGTAGAATCATTGCCACTATCACTAGCAGCTATGGAGGGCATAGGCATAGAAAATCGTAACCCTTATACTTTGCTTTTGTCTCCATATGCAATCTATGAACTTCTACCTTCTCATCCTCCTCTATATTTGGACACACCTTAACCCCATCTATTGTATTGCCCAAGAGATAAGAATATACCTTGGTGTAGCTCCCTCTAAAATTTGTTTAAAAAATGTGAGACAACCACACTTTACTACCCTCATTTTTTTTGTCTTTGTCTAGGGCTTTCACAAATTGGGGAAGAGATTTTTGGAATTAAAATGTAACAAACCCCAAACCGGGTAAACAAAAATTTTCTACTTTCACTAATAAGATACAAGGAAATACATTTATAATGACAAAGTAAATAACTTTTCTTTTCATTCAAATTGAACATTTCATCATAAAGAAATAAATGACACAATATATCATTGTTCTATTTTCCAAGTAAATAACAGAGTACACTTTCATGATTACTTTTCTTTCAAATAAAAAGCAAGGTAAGAATCTTACAAGTTTCAAACATAGCTCGGAAGCTTTTGAGCAAATAGGAATAAGACTGTCTAAGATCTTCCCTTTCAAACCTTGGTTCATCAGAAGTCTACTGTGGAGGAGAAACATCACTCAGGTGCTTTTCCACCAACCACAGACTTATATTGCGGTCCCCCGCACGTTTACTGTTAAGTAGACGGCCCTCCCTTCTATGAAGAGATTGGTTGGGTAACCGATTCTGTATGACCAACTGAGCATAGTGTGTAATCCTACATAACTAAATCCTTGTGCCCTCACAATCTCAATCTAGCATGTAACCTGGATTACTGTGAACTGACAGTGTAATTCGTCTCACAGTCTAAGTGGACGTTAGGTATACTACACTACTTTGGCCAAAGCATTTCGGCAGTACTTAAACTGACGGTCATCTATCACTTGCACTAAGTCAGGTTCAGTTTGACTTAAGGCTGCCTTATCCTACGCGTAGGTTGAGTCCTTTCCGTGGGTAGTCAATCACCCTAGACTTCCTACTTCAACTACTTAAACAGGAAATGGAGTACAGTCAACAAGGGGTCCCTCTGGTACTTCCTAACATGGAAATCTTTATCCATGGAGTACATAGCTTTCTCTAGTTAACCTATTTAACTCTAAAGCTTTAGACTACCTTGGTACTGAATCCACCCTCGTCCTAGTATTTAATAACTAGTTCCTTTCCCTTTATTTAAGGAGTTCAAGCAGTATTCAAGTAATACAATTCACAATATACTTCTATTAAATAGTATTCAAACATTTCCCTTTTATGCTATTCCTTTTACAAGCTTTCCTATGAATTCAAGCTATCTCTACTCAATAAACTCTTTCCTATGAAATTAAACTATTTCATTTCAACAAGCTTTCCCTTATGAATTTAAGCTATTTCCAATTCAACAAGCTCTTAAGCTATTCCTAACATAACATGCTTTCACTATGAAACAAGTTATTCCCAATTCAATATAATTCTTTAGAAAATAGAGACCTTCTAACATTTTCCTTTCTTACTTCATAACATAATGCAAAGCATAATCAAAGCAAACAAATAAACTCATTTTTAATTCAAATGACAGAAATACTAAGAAGACATTTTCTCATGCCTGTTTCTCTTGCTGCGAATGAGTTTAATCAGTAGCTTCTGCTCTTCCTCCATAGTCCTTCACAGTCTTTTCCAGTTACTTATCCCAGCATGAACAAAGTATGACTCTCAGGTAAATGCAGTACATCAATGAGGGATTATAGCTCTCAACAATACAGTCACAACAAGATAGTATATGGCTCTCACAACACTAAACAGCAATGAGGGATTAAGGCTCACAGCAAATGCAAACAGTAATGGTGAAGTATGGCTCTCAGCAACACTAAACAGCAACGATGGATTGCAGCTCTTAAAACATGAAATTCGTAATTGCAAGTGCAGATAGGAAAGAGGTGTAAATAACAATGAGAGCAACCTCTTATATAGGTTTCAAATTCTCATGCTTACTATATTGTAGGCATGAAAATTCGACACCTTTCTTATTGACATTGTCAAAATATGCAGTGGCAATCATATAGCAAGACACTCAGCAAAATAAGAGATGAATCAACCTCATTTTTGAAGAATGTTTCCACTCTCACATGGTAAATTCGAGAGGCAGCCACCTACAGGCATATTCACCAAAAATGGCGCCACTCAAAAATGGCGGAATGCATGAACAAGGGCGAGTAAAGTTTACAGTCGAAAATGTCAAGGTTAAACATGCAGCCACCTGGCCTCATTCCGCCCACGCGTTCCAGAATGGTGGCACATTTAGCATTCGCGACTAGGTCCAAGGCGTGAGAAGCTGGGCGCGGGTTCTTCCTTGTCCATTTTCATTACTTTCAGCTTTTCACAGTTCGCGTTTTCCTCCCGTGAAGGAATCTGCGATTTTTAGCTTCATAAAAACTTTTTGATTTAAACCTTTAACAAGACTATAGTATAGCATTTAAATTTCCCTTAATATTTCCCACGTATTTTCCAATGGTCTATGAGTTTCAAAATACTTTTATTCCATATGGTAAATGCAGTTTATTACCAAATGACTATATAAGTCCATTTCAATTATTTCCAAGGCAAAGTCACTTTAATTATAAATTAAAATGTTATGAATATATTTCGCATTATATTTAATATAACTTATTATAGTTGTATTTTACCCTTATCTAAATATATGAATATATCTATATAATATTTAAATATTACTATAGATATATCAATATATTTTATTATCGGTAAAACTATAATAATGTCTATATTAAATATACTATTAAATATATTTATTAACATACCATATTTACACTTAAATATATCTATACATGTTTGTATTCAATTATCCAATTCCGTGTTTTAAAGGCCAGTCAGAGTACCCTTAATACACGTATTCGTACAAACATGTATATATACGTTTAACTGTAGATTCCAGGCATCAGTATAACTTATCAGTTCACATTTCACATTCAAGGTTCACAGAACAGTAAGTCAGTCAATCAAGTAACACCACTCATAAAGCATAAAGAAGTAATCCAAAACTCCTAACCCTAAGGATGACTTATCATGACAACTCAATCTGACTCAGTTCCAAAAACCCTCAGTGAAGTGTGTGTATGCTCATATGATCAACTTTACTGGTTAGCCGACCAAGTTCCTCTCCCGAGTGATGTTTCCCCTCCACCTGGAGGAATAGTTCCTGTTCCTGCATCCATTGGCACCAAAACCACGGCAGTCACTTGCTCATAACATATGCAGTATATATATAAATCAAATATAAAACAAGACTAATTACTCTCCTTTATGCATTGCTTATCCAAGAATAACATCAATCAAGAATACAAAATGAGCCAATCTTAACATGTAAACAGATTCTCATATTGATAACATGGTTCAACACATTTTATTCATTCAAAACCTTCCTTACAATCAGAATGCTCTAAGCATTACTAAAATAGTAACTATACAAATTCCGGGGTGTAACATAAAAGGTTCATTTACATAGGGTTTTAAAATGGTGGAAGGGCACTCAAATGGGTTTTGTAGTTGTTCTCGTTCACCCCTAGCACTCCCACAACTTGATGAATCCCCAACTATAATGTCCCCTTCTCAACAATGATCTAGCAGTTGGCCATTAGCCTATTCCGGAGACCCGTAGGCTACTCAGAAGTGGAAATTAGGGTTTCCTATCTTCTAGGAGTATGTTTCAGCTTTTTCTGAGGCTTGCTCTTGGAATCTTGGAGTTTGAATTGCGGATTCTTTCCGGGTTTTCAGAAAGCTTTGCAACGGTATAGCATGCATGATGATCTGAGTAACTTTCTGAATTTTCTATTTTTAGTAAATTCTATTTCTGGCAGTGGTCCTGTTGGCATCAACTCAGTGGGATTTCCTCTTCAGTCAGTTTGGTTGGAAATGTTGATTTTGGCTTTTGTGGCAGAATAGTTGGTGAATATTAAAATTATTTAAGTTGCAAAGGTTATATTTTAATATTATGACCCCTTGGCCTAATGATATAACTTAAGTTGTTTTGAAAAGGGGACTTGAAGGGTGGACGCCTCATCAGGAGGCTAAAGTGAAATATTTCAAATTGATAAAGCTTGACTTTGGAAAAAGGGACGCCAACTTGAGAAGAGAAATAATTGTTTTAAAAAGTGAATTATTTCATTTGATGAAAAGGGACGCCATCTTGGGAATGAGTTGAATTCAAAGTCAAAATACCTTCTTGGACTTTGGGCCCACTTTCTAGAAGCATCTAGAGACTTCTTTCAAAATCTTTATAAGGGAGTGTTGGCTCTTCATTTGGTTATCTCATGTCTACTGCAAAGTTATGTTTGCCAGAATGGTGAGTGAGTGCTTCGGGAAATGCATATCCCCTAGCTTGGCTTAGTTTCTTGCTTGAGAGATAGCAATTAATTGAGAGAGAAGGTTGTTTCTTGCTTTGAGAAACAGATGGAGTCATTGTAATGGAGTTTTGTGAGGTTCTGATGAGTTTTTGAGTTTGCTGGTCATGTACTGCTGAAAGTCATTTTTGCTTAGAAGTCTTTGGATAATTTTTGCATTGTTCTGGGTATTGTTCTAATCCATTTCCTTGCTAGGGGTGACCCTTCTTGTGAATTTGCAGATTTTATTAACAAGAAATGGATTTTTGGGAGTGAAATCGCCCCTCCTTGAGAGCCGTACTTTCCTAGCAGCAGCATTGGGATTCGTGCAAAATAAACTGAGGGGTTTTGTTGCTGTTTGGTCTTTGGGATTTGGGCGCCATCATAATTAGAAGCTAATGCATTTTGTTTCAGGTCATTCGGTGAAGTCTAGAGGATTTTATGAGCATTTTAGTGGTCTAGCTAGTTGCTGATTTGCATTTCTTAGTTGCTGGTTTTTCATATCAGACTTGTTATAGTTCAGTTTGGTGTTGGGTTTGTGAGGTTTGAGTTATTTGGAGATTGGGAATAATACTCTTTTCTATTGCAGCTTTGATACTTTCACTAATACAGTGTTCTTGCAGGCATTCACTATCTTTGTAAGGTTGCTACAGTAGTACTGTTCAGCCATCTCCATTTCTTGCTAGTTCATTGTATTTCAATTACTAGCAACATCATATTCCCATGATTGTGGAAGAGACTGGCCTCGCTGTCTAATTGTAATTCATTTTCATACTGCTGATCGGCTAAGCCGTCCTAATGCATCAGATCCCCAGTGCCATATGGTCGCACCTCACCCACCTCGGGTCTTGAGTGCACATTCTTGGCTTGGGTTACTTTTAGCATTGCAATTTCCTTTTCCAGTCCTCCCGCTGAATAAGTGGTTGAGTTGATTGTACTTTCAGCATTGTACTTCTTTGAGTAATGAAGATCCTCGGCGCCATATGACAACACCATTATCATCTTGAGATTGTGTGTGCATTCTTGGTGTAGAGTTACTTTCCTGCAGTTGTTTTTGGATTTGGGCTAACCTTAACGGGTAACTGTTGTGTGAGTTGTCATTGAAAAAGTGAAAAAAATTGGTTTGCACATTTCACCAACTGAGGTGAAACTCTCACATTTCTTTCTTCTATTTCATGTTCACCATTCCCACTACTGCTACTCATGTTGTTTTGTGAAACAATAATGCAAGTGCAAACTGAAAATAGAGAGAAAAAAAAAAATAATACATTTCTTCCTTAAAAATTAGAATTTAAAATAAAATAAAATGGAAGAATCACCTACCTCTTCTTCTTTTTCTATCTCACTCCTCACTACTCACTAATGTTGATTTCTCCAATTGCACCTTTAAACTCTATTCAAAATGATTTTTTTTCATCCAATAATTTTTTTGGCATGTAAAAATGAGAGAGTGAGAGAGGCCTTTTTTTTGTTCATTTAGAGCTAATTGTGGTGCGGGTGCTTGCAAAAAAGAAGATTAAAATAATTATTTTTCATTTTGGACTATTTTTAATAAAAAAATGGTTCACTTGCCATGATGATGGTTGGTCGTCCCTGTGGTGCCCCTTGTCTCGAGAACATTTTTCAGTATGGCTAGGGCATTTAAAATAATTGAGGACAGCTTGGGGACATTTTTGAGGTGTCTTTGTGTCCCTCGAACATCCCTAGAGCAGGAAAAACCAAAAAAAAACTCGGGGATGCATCCCTAGGGAGCATAGGTCTCACTTGTAATTTTGTTTGTGCTTGGAAATTCTAGAGAGGATGATGATTAGTATGCATGTTTGTTTCCTTTTTCAACAATTAGTGCTTCCATTTTTTATTGCTTGAACAAGTGGATACAATTTCTTATCGTAAGTAGGATAATTTTGGATTTACTCGTGGAAAGGTTTGAAATTGTAAAATTTGGGTGTTGCTTCTTATGTTAGGAATGCTTGTATGTCGTAGTTCCTTGACGGCTCTCTCAAGTTAGGTAGTGCTAATATTTATGCATTGCTAATATTATGATTTAGCTGATTCAAAAGCAACTTGTTGATTCTTACCCCATGAAAGAGACCTACCTCTTGTAGTTGTAGCTTGAAATGGAATTGCAGTTGGGGAGAAGATGCTACATAATTTGTCAAGTATTGGACAACACCTACAAAACTCCTTGTTTTGGCTAGAAGGCTTGAGACAATTGAGAATGGCCTCAATTTTCCCTAGATTAAATCCTCTAGTTTCTTCCATTTGTGACATGTCCTACATACATGACTCATGCAATTTTTTTTTTCTGATTTAATAGCCAAAATGTTTTTCGTTTAATATTTGCGACACTTGTCCCAAATGCACTACATATTCTTCATAGGATTTGTTAAAAAATAAAATGACATCCAAGCATGCTATCATGCAAGAATCATGAATGGTCTAAGAACATCATGTTGATTATTAGACAATTGCGTGAGTAATCTCCAGGTCAGATAAGAAGAATAAATTTAAATGTAGCAGATTGCTATTTAAATTTATATGCATCGATTTTCTTTGAAGAGGCGCTTCAAATAATGTTAAGACAAATAAATATTAAAGTATTAAATAATTATTATTATTTTTATTAAGTGCTGACCTTCCTTGAAGTGGCGTGATTTTCCATAAGTCGTCCCTTTTGGCTGGGCTGACCTCTCTCTCAAGAGGCACGTCTTTTCTCCTTGAGCGCTAGTATAAATACAAGAGGATTGTGTCGCATTTCATCATAAAGTTTATTCGAAGAAGAAGAAGAGAAGTGCGACTTAAGAAGCAGATCATTCATTTGTAGCAGCAGGTCGAGCCTAAGGAAAGTGATATCATTTGTGTCTTTGCATCTAGGAGAGGTGCTGCTGTTCTTTGTATTATTCAGGCATTGTGTTTATGCCTAAGTTGTAAGCAAATTGCTGCTCTGATTTTTATCAATATATAGGAGATATATTTGCTGGGTTTTTCTCCCTCAGGTTGGAGGGTTTTCCCAGGGTATTGGCTATGTCATTGTGTAAATTTTGAATTAATTTTCGCACTCTAATATGATCATATAAAACTAACATGGTATCAGAGAGGGTTTGAAGAGGATCCCGATCAGATTTGTGATTAATTCAGTGATACCCTTGTTTTACTTCTCATCTCTATTGACCTTTATCTCTTCGTCAAAATGGTGAATGGTCTTAAGATTGAGGATAGGCTTGAGGGTGCGTCTAACTTGACATCGTGGAGATTTAGGATCATGCTCACCTTGGAGGAAAGCGAGTTGGCAGAGTTTGTGGAGAGCTCCGCCCCCGAGCCTACGGATGAGGAAGAGAAAGCCTTATGGAAAAAGAAATATATTAAGGCAAAGAGGATGTTGGTTGATTCGGTGAAGGATCATATTGTTCCTATCGTCTCCAAGTTAAGGACTGCGAAAGAGATGTTCAAAACCTTGGAGGAGATGTACGAGATCAACAACACCAGCCGGGCTCTTGCAC
Organism: Sequoiadendron giganteum; assembly: GCA_007115665.2. Taxonomy (NCBI): domain Eukaryota; kingdom Viridiplantae; phylum Streptophyta; class Pinopsida; order Cupressales; family Cupressaceae; genus Sequoiadendron; species Sequoiadendron giganteum. The sequence goes on along the minus strand of CM021107.1, from coordinate 472,746,026 downwards.
TGAAGCAACAACTTCATCACTTGAAGATGGAAAAGAGAGAAACTGTCATTGCCTACTTCATGAGAATAACCGAATTGAGAGATCAGGTCTCGTCTATTGGGCATGTTGTCTATAGCAAGGATCTGACCACACTAGCTCTTAATGGCCTCCCTTCATCCCGGGAGTCTTATATTCACGGAATCAGTGCAAGATCAAAACTACCCAAGTTTGATTGGTTGAGGGCAGACTGTATTCAAGAAGAGTCTAGGTTGGCTGCAAGAGGTATTGGGCAAAGCTCCGTTAATGAAGACCTTCATGTTCTTGCCACTCAATCTTCAAAGAAGAAAGGTTGGAAGAAAGGACATTTCAAAATAAACAGAGATAGAGGAGCTGATGGTGGTCTCACATTTAAGAAGAAGAGGGATCTCTGCAAGGTCCAATGTTTCCGTTGTGACAAGTATGGTCATTTTGCAAAGGAATGTCCTTCCAGGCCTAGGCAACAGGCCACCTTTGCTAATGTTGATGAAACCTCCATGCAAAAGGATACAAGTGAATACCTGTTCTATTCAGCCTTGTCAAGCAATGTATCTACCAACACCAACACTTGGCTGATCAATAGTGGTGCCTCTCGCCACATCACCGGATTTAGAGAGCATCTATCTGATTTAGTGAAGAAAGACTCTAGCGAACAATTTATTATTGGAGATGATGCTAGTTACTCAGTTAAGGGAGTTGGGTCCTCATCTCTTCACTTGGAATCCGGTGACTCCTTGCATTTGGATGATGTGCTATTTGTACTGGGCATTACGAAAAACCTTGTTTCCATCTCAGCTTTGGAAGATAAGGGTTATCAAGTTGCTTTTTCAGAAGGCAAAGTTCTTATATGGGCAAAGAACTCCAACATCAAGACTGCTCGGGTGATTGGAGTTAGACATGGGCGTCTCTACAAGCTATGCATGTGCCCTATTCAGGCTCTAGTGCATGATTCTTCAAGTTTGTGTGAGCTTTGGCATCGAAGATTGGCTCACCTTCACTTTCGAGCCCTACCTATTATGGAGAAGATGGTGACCGGCCTTCCTAAATTCAACCAGAAGCATGAAGAAACCTGCAAAGGCTGCGCTTTGGATAAGAATACAAAAGGTCCATTCCATAGTAGAGAAAGTAGATCTAAATGTATTCTTGATCTCATTCAATCTGATTTATGTGGTCCAATGGCTGTTGCGTCTTTGAGTGGTTTCTTGTATTACATTATTTTTATTGATGACTACTCTAGAAAGACTTGGATCTATTTCTTGAAATCTAAAGAATCTGAGGAGATATTAGAAAGGTTCAAAGAGTTCAGAGCTCAGGTGGAGAATCTGTCCGAAAAGAAGATCAAGGTGTTGAGATCCGATAATGAAGGAGAGTACACTTATGTTATCTTCCGCAACTTTTGCATTGAAGCAGGGATTAAGAGGGAGCTCAACGTTCCTTATAATCCTCAACAAAACGGTGCTGCGGAGAGAAAGAACAGGTCTATCGTGGAAGCAGTCAAAGCCATGATTCATGACCAAGACCTGCAAATCTCTCTTTGGGTTGAAGCATCCAGGACTGCTGTCTATGTCTAGAATAGAAGTCCTCACATAATCCTGGAAAATATAACTCCTGAAGAAGCATTCTCTGGGGTGAAGCTTGAAGTAAGTCATTTGAGGATCTTTGGGTGTCCAGTGTATGTTCATATTCCAAAGGAAAAGAGGACTAAGTTGGAACCTTCTGGCAAGAAGGGAATTTTGGTAGGCTATAGTGAGACATCAAAAGCTTACAAAATCTACATCCCGGGTCAGAAGACTATTGAGATCAGTAGAGATGTCACATTTGAGGAGGATGTTGCATTCAGAAAATCCAAGGGCACTCATATGGAGATCGATGAAGAAGAACCTCCTTAGGATATGGAAGTTGACCATGTTTCTGAGAATCAGAGAGAGGTTCCAGAACCTAAAGAAGATGATGATCCAGCTGAGCCCTTGGAGCCTACTGATGGGCCTAAAGATATTGTGATTGGAAGGAAGAGACCTCTTTGGGCCAGGAAAATAATGCAGGAGGCAGAAAGTTTTGCAGCCCCAAGAGGAACCTTCAGAGAAGGCAAAAGACTTAATAAGTTCTCCAGTTATGTAGCTCTGATGAGTCAGATCATTGAGTCAGAGCCTTCAAGTGTTGACGAAGCTTCTAGTCAACAAGTTTGGAAGGATGCTATGACTGAGGAGTATCATTCCATACTTAAGAATGATGTTTGGGATATTGTTCCTAGACCCGAACGCAAATCTGTGGTGTCTTCTAAATGGCTCTTCAAGATCAAGCATGCGGCTGATGGGAGCATTGAGACGTACAAAGCAAGATTCGTAGCTAGAGGGTTTTCACAAAAAGAGGGAGTTGACTATGAAGAAACCTTTGCTCTTGTGGCTCGTTATACTTTTGTCAGGACCATTATTGCTATTGCTGCATCTAGAGGATGGAAGATTCACCAAATGGATGTAAAGACAACCTTTCTGAATGGTGTCATAGAAGAAGAGGTTTACATTGAGCAACCCGATGGATTTGAGGTACATGGGAAGGAGTCTCATGTTTGCAAGCTGAAGAAGGCCTTGTATGGTCTTAAGCAGGCTCCTCGTGCTTGGTACAAAAGGAATGATTGTTACCTATTGAGTTTGGGTTTCTCAAAGAATGATGCAGATTCTAACCTCTACTTCAAAGTAATAAATGGTGAAGCATTGATTTTGGTCTTGTATATTGATGATTTGATTATCACTGGAGAAGAACACCTCATTCTAAAATGTAAGGAGTTAGCTTCTATGTTTGAAATGAAGAATCTTGGTCTCATGCATTACTTTCTTGGCTTAGAAGTTTGGCAAAAGATAAATGAGATGATTCTAAGTCAAGGCAAGTATACCATTGACATTCTAAAGAGGTTTGGTATGATTGATTGCAAACCTATGTCTACACCTATGGAGACCAACTTACATAAGTTGAAGGAGGTTGCAGCTAGTTCAGAACTGGTGGATTCCACGATGTATAGGCAGCTGATTGGTTCATTGATGTATCTAGTTAACACTAGACCAAATATATGCTATGCAGTGAGTGCACTTAGTCAATTTATGTGTGAACCAAGGCAGATAAATCTTGTTGCAGCTAAACATATCCTGGGATACTTGCGTGGCACAGTTGGATATGGATTGAGATATCCTACAGGTGTGGATTTGGAGCTGCATGGTTTTATTGATTCTGATTGGACAGGGAGTGTTACTGATTGGAAGAGTACCTCTGGTTGTTGCTTCAGTTTGGGATCTGCTATGATATCTTGATGCAGTAGGAAGCAGTCTTCAGTGGCATTGAGTACAACAGAGGCAGAGTATATTGCAGCTTGTGTGGTAGCTCGTGAAGCAGTGTGGCTTCGTAAGCTCCTTGCAAGATTGTTTGGACAATCAATGGAGCCTACTATCACTCATTGTGATAACCAGAGCTGTGTGAAGCTTTCTATCAATCCTGTGTTTCATGAAAAAACCAAGGATGTTGAGATCAAATACCATTATATCAGAGATATGGTATTGAGGAAAGCTATATAGTTGAGGTATATCAGCACTAATGAGCAGACGACAAACATTCTCACCAAGCCTCTCTCCAGGATAAAGTTTGTGTACTTTCGAGATAAGTTTGGTATGGTGGAGAATACAGCCTTAATTGAGAAGGAGTCTCAGTATCAGTGATCCTCTTTAATGAGTTCTTCTTTGTGAAGAGAATTTCAAGGTGAAATCCCTTGTTAATGATTTCTTCTCTCCAAGAGAAGTTCGAGGTGAAATCCCTTGATTCCACCCTCTAGGAGAGCCATGGTGGATGTCATGTGTGTGACTCCATGACAACATCACATGAGGGATTCCTTGATGATTTACTTGTACTTGTGTTTCACCCTCTGGGGGAGCCATGGTGAAAGTCATGGTGAGGTGACAACATCACATTGAGTGATGAGCACTTGTACATACCATCTATGGAGGTAGCCATGATGGTTGATATCACAATGAGGTGATATGCTTTCACGATGAGGTGATAAGCTCTTTCTTTCATGGATGTAGCCATGATGTTTAAACAACACTATGAAGTGATACATTTTTTTACATCTGGAAGTATTCCTCCCTAGCTGAGAGGGAGTGTTGATTATTAGACAGCTGCGTGAGTAATCTCTAGGTCAGATAAGAGGAATAAATTTAAATGTAGGAGATTGCTATTTAAATTTATATGCATCGATTTCCTTTGAAGAGACGCTTCAAATAATGTTAAGACAAATAAATATTAAAGTATTAAATAATTATTATTATTTTTATGAAGTGCCGACCTTCCTTGAAGTGGCGTGATTTTCCATAAGTCGTCCCTTTTGGCTGGGCCAACCTCTCTCTCAAGAGGCACGTCTTTTCTCCTTGAGCACTTGTATAAATACAAGAGGATTGTGTCTCATTTCATCATAAAGTTTATTCGAAGAAGAAGAAAAGTGCGACTTAAGAAGCAGATCATTCATTTGTAGCAGCAGGTTGAGCCTAAGGAAAGTGATATCATTTGTGTCTTTGCATCTAGGAGAGGTGCTGTTGTTTTTTGTATTATTCAGGCATTGTGTTTATGCCTAAGTTGTAAGCAGATTGCTGCTTTGATTTTTATCAATATATAGGAGATATATTGGCTGGGTTTTTCTCCCTCAGGTTGGAGGGTTTTCCCAGGGTATTGGCTGTGTCATTGTGTAAATTTTGAATTAATTTTCACACTCTAATCTGATCATATAAAACTAACACATCAGTCACCAACTTCATGAATGTTGCAGTTACATTAAAAAACCCAGAGAAAAATCATAACCATTTATACACCTTGTCTTGTCTTTAGTGTATTTTTCCTTACATCCTCTAGACAAACTTGATAGTGACTTGACTTTAAGTCAAACTTGGTGAAGTACTTTGCTTGTTGCAGCTGACCATACAAGTTATCTATGCTGGGAACTAGGTAATGATTCCTGAGGGTAATCTTCATTACGACATGATAGAAATTACAGATCCTTAGTGTTCCATCCTTTTCTGCTACAGTGACAATGGGTGATCCACAAGGAGATGAGCTAGGTCTAATAATTCCTTGCTCCTATAAGCTTAAGTATTGCTTCTTACAAACCAATATTCTGGAGTGAGGCATCTGGTAGAAAATGAATCTCATTCACCTCTCCAGTAGCATGCCCATAGGATCTTTAAAACCCTTATTAAAGAAATGCAACAAATCAGTCATTTTCTTCTACTCTTTGTTAATACACAATATCATATTTGTTTCTTAACATAAGCAATATAAATCTACTATGATCATTTATGAGTCTTTTGTTTGGTTGGCTGAAACAAGAGAGATTGGCCTTACCTTAGGTAAGCATTGAGGATGTATCTTTCCCCTTCCTTGATCAGCCATTACTTTACTATAAAAATATATTTCACAATTGGAATAATATCACATTGATCTAGATGGGATTTATGAATCCTATGCATAAAGTAACCACCCCAACCAACTAATGGGAAACTTCTTGTGCACATCTAACATTACTTATAACTTGCTAATAAATTATATGTTTATTCACTAACACTCCTAACATTATTTACTAACCTGTACTCTAATATCTATGACTTAATATTTCCAAAAACCCTCCCTTATTACATCACTCCAAATAAAGGTAGAAGCATTGGTACCAAATATCACCCAATGAACTAAGGGAACACTATATTCTTCATCGAAGTCATATATTAGGGACGCACACTATTAACAACAATGAACCACCATGAATAGTAACATGCATGCTATCCATCATCAAAAGTTATTTCAACACACACTATTAACAACAATAAGCCACCATGAATAGGAAAACACACACTATCCATCAAAAGTTATTTGAACATGCACACACACACACACATCGTAAACAACCTTCTTACAACAAATGTTGATAGGGACCAAACACTAACCACACCACCCTTCTTGTGATTAGGGATGTTGTACCCAAAATTAAAATTTTTGCTTCATTAAGGCATTTTGTAAAAATGGTCGAAGTCTTGTAGAAATTGTCGAAAAAATAAAAATATATTTTTTTGCATGTCATGCATGTTGGTTAAAAACTCAGATTTTTCAAAATCTGACGATTTGGGTCTCCTCAGTTTGAAATTGTCTACAAAACCCAAATCTCAGTTTTTCAACCCTACTCTTTAAGAAAATTTCTATTTTTAGAAAGTTTCTAAAAATAGACTTTTGACGGGGTTTTCTGGGTTTCTTCTCAAACGGATACTGGCAAAATTTTCTAAAAATAGAAAGTTTCCAAAAATAGAATTTCTGTTATCAAGGCTCAAACTGATTTTGATTGGTTTAAAATACTTTCCGATCAGGTTGGTCTAGTTAGAATCATCAAAAGATCAGTTTTTCTCTAGTGGGTCTATTCTACTTTTTTAGAAGCTTAAATAGGAGCTCCAAGGTCATCAATGGAGGATGGTCAATTGCCAAGTGTCAGAATCAAGGTCTCAACGTTGCACAAATGACGAGAAATGGTGAACATGCACGCAAAACGAAGACCGAAGGAGGGGAATTTAAAAATCTTGAAAATTGTGAAAATAAAACTAAGTTTGGAGAGTCCAAGCGCCTTATTTCAAGGAGGGCACTTGGATTCTTTGCCTTAGAATATTTTCAGTTCCCGACATTCGATGCACAAGCAGTTGGCGAACGCGGAGAGCAAAGCAAAAAGTTGAAAACTTAATTAAAAACTAACTCTGGAGAAGAAAGGTGCCCCTGCTAGCTAGGGGCGGCCAAGATTTCAAGGGACCAAAAGCAGTTGTTAGGGTTTGTCATTTTGGGAATTCTTCTCAAATTTCTTTAGGCTTTGCAACGAGTCCATTAGAAAGTTCACTGGATTTGGCAAATGGTTGGAATTGCAAATCAAATAAAGGTGTTCTGTCACAATGACAAAGTGGAAATCATGAAAATCATGACTTTTTTTCTAAGTCTGGCACACATGGGTGCCCCAATTAGCTAGGGGCACCTAGGGTTTTGGGAGGTCAAACACAATTTCTAGGGTTTGCAAAACTAATCATCTTTTTAGAATTCTTCAGGCTTTCCAATGAATATCTCAGCCAGACCAGAAGATTCATCAGTCACCGGAAATTGCAGGTCAAATGAAGATGTTCGAGGCACGAGAAACGAAGAAGGTTAAAAGAAAGTTGAAAATATCAATTTTTTGGCTAAGTCTGGAGAATCTAGGCGCCCTTGGCCAAGAGTGGTGCCCAACTTTCCATGCCTTAAAATTTTTCTGCATTTTTTAGAAAATGTTCAAAACTTCTTCATCAACCTTGTTCTGGCTTTCAGAAGATCGTCAGATGCAGTGATGAAGGTTGGCAGATGGTACCATTCGACTCAGATATGATCAAGCTTGCCAAATTGATTGACTTTCAGACTCTGTTGTTCACCGACTGCCCAAAAAAAAAGATCAAGCAAGGGTAGTTAGCTTCATGTGGAATGAAGAAAGTAAAATACTGAAAACTTCAAAAAATGGTTAACTCTAGCAATCATGGGCACCCTAGCTAGCCAAGGGTGCCCAAGATTTTGAGCACTTAGAAACTGTTTTTAGGGTTTGCAGCCTCCAAGAGATTCTTCTCAGATTTGATCATGCTCTTCAACGAGTTCATCAGCCAGTTCACATGATTCGTCAGATGTCCGGAATCGAAGATCAAACAAATGCATATTATCAAGCAAAATTTGAAAATTTCAGAAAAATGGCTAAGTCTGGGATGCTTGGGTGCCCCAACTAGCCGGGGGCGCCCAAGATTCAATGCCTTAGAAATTTTTCAATTTTTGTCATTCATCACTCAAAACATTGTCTACATTCAACATTTTTGATTCCAGATTGGCTTCAAAGTTTTAAACTTGTAGAATAAAGCGCTTTTTTGTCCTCAAACCTTATTTAAGAAGGCTTTAGCATTCATTATTCCCATATTTTGCAGGTTAGCATTTAGAGGAGGAAACATAGAATTTTCTTCACATCAAGATTTGAAGGCCAAAATGACATGCTTTTTCAACGTTCTTTGTGGATTTGGGATTGGGAAGCATAGAGGCACGCTTTTTCATGCTTTAAATTTCTAGGGCATCACTTTTCGAAAAAGGGGGTCATGTTTTTCAATGTTCATTGATCTGGGTCTGCTTGCTTTTTACTCTTCTTGAAGATTGGAAAATTTATATTTTCAAGAATCTACTTTTTTCGGTGCTTTTTCGGGAAGTCCTCAACTTTTTCAAAATCTGATGAATTGGGTCTCTTCAGAACGTGATTGTCTACAAAACCCAGACCTCAACTTTTTCCGGGAATCTTCTTTTTGGAGAAAAATTAGCAACTTATTTTTAGTAGTTTGTGTAAAACTTTTCCGAATAAAGGTGTGTTCATAGTCAAAATTCAAGTTTTTAGAGAAGCAATATTCTCCAATAGAAATCAGCATTCAAGAAGGTAGTTACCCGATTTTTTTTGGAGAGAAATGACTCATCCTTTGGGGCAGCGATGTTTTCTAAGAATAGAACTCAAAAATAGCAATTAACTTGATGCCTTTTCAGAGTTTTCTTTCTCTTCTTGTCTCATGCTTATCTATTCTTTGTGAAATAGGAAAAATCAAGTTGTAATAGTTGGAACTTTCCCTTCTTTTTGTTTGAGCAGGTTGTTAATTAGTTGTCATGTTTTAGTTTTAGAAATAAAGCTTGCAAGTTGGCAAGCCTTGTTGTAAAAGCAAGGAGATTTTAGGGTTCCCTACTCCTTGTTTGTGTATAAATAAGGGCAGCCTTGCCCATTTTCTTTAACCGTTATTGTGATAAAAAAATTGTCAAGCCTACTTTTTCTTACAACTTTGTTATTCGGTGTTTGTTCACTTAGTGTAAGAGCAAGTTTGCAAGCCTACCTTTTGTTGCAAGTTATTGTTCAGTTAATGTGTAATTTGTGTCAAGTGTATTCTGGTTTGATCGCTAAACTGTAAACCTATTATTGCTACAAGCCTTCTGTCCTAGAAGTGTAATCGTTGTTAGAAATTTGAGGAAGGAAATCTTATGCCTACTTTTCTCTGATCTACTGTCTCAGGTTTTGTTTTATGTGTTTTTCTTATATAATCTTTATTTCAGCTTACATCTAAAAGTATGAGTCTTCAGGTGTGCGTTGGAAGTGAGTTTGTTTAAGCATTTGTGTTAAATCATTCCTCGTTTACTTCTAACTCTCAAGCTCTAAGTTTACTTGAGTTGTTAGAAGTGTCATTAGAGTAGGCCTAGTTGTAGTTGAAATTTTGGAGAAGGGAAAACCTCAACTATGACACAAAGAGTTTTATAACCTTGTGCTCTTAGCTGAGAACAAAAAGATTGGAAATAGTTTAGTTTACTTTCTTTAAGCATCATCAGCGAAGAGGGAGCTTCCCCTCCTAATTTGAAGAGCAGTTTATCTGTGCATAGCTGTCTGTTTCTAATCTGCATTCCAGAGGTGCGAATTGAAACGCCAACAAGGGATAAACACACCGTCCACAAATACAAAAGATTCCCTCCTTGATCCTAACAAGAATACGAGATTCCTCTCAAGAAGTTTCATCTCTGAGTGAGAAGCTAGCTCAAGATAGGAATGATCCTTAGTTCTTGTATGGGTTCTCCATCCTCCTCCCTACCCTCGACTTGATGTAGCATTGGATCTTTCTTGCATCATGGAGAGCACAAGCAATATAACTAGTGACCTAGGTATGACATGCAAAGTGTGTAGCATTGATCACAATAAACATCTACAAGGCATCAGTTTCCATTGAAAGTGCACCTTTTACAATAAAGGTTTGTGTAAAAAATTTGCTTAAGAGTGCGACAACAAGGATAAAATATTTTTGTTCCAGATTTACCCCAACACAATTCCTTTCAATCATAAGCTAACAAAAAATGAGGACGAGGGGTTTTGAACTTGTAACCTTAGTAATGCAAATGTCTGACCAAACCTTGCATTGTATTCTTCTACAACATTCATTTAGTGCTGCTACTTGAACACACCTCCTCTTTTAATTGAAGTGCAAGACACATCCATTTCCAAATTCAATACTTCCTCTTTGTGTTATTCTAATGTTTGGGGTGTGTTTCCTTCTGGAGCTGTGTTTCCTCTGATTTGGCTCTTCTACCTGTTTAGGAAAAATATCCTGCTGAAATGGTGGTAGCTTACCTTCAGTTCTTTCCTTTGCCAATATGGTGAGTGACATCAAATGCAACCTTTAACACCAAATCTGCACTCCAACAACTAGATGCAAAGCTCTGATACTGATGATTTGTGATTAGACTGGTTAAACCAATGCTTAAATCATTTCAAACAGTAGTCTTATGAGTGAATTGTGTGACTTATTTAGGAATACACCCATGCACATCAATTCATAGAGTGGCCATATTGCATAAATTACATGAAATGGTGAGAAGTAAAAATGTAAATGTGGAAAATAAACATATACAACATACCTACAAGAGTAAACACACAATATTTACCATGGAGAAACCTAGTGTAGGAAAACACTAGCAAGTGGGCATCTCCGATCCACTGCCACTAGCAAATGTAAGTTTATAAGCTCACAAGACTATACTGTACAATAATCAACCCATCTTCCTTGATCTGCATCTCACAATCTTTGTTCTATGCTACTCTATTTCCACTATGCTCTGTAACATCGAACTCAAACTTTAGATGATTGTTCAATTACTCTCCAAGACCTCTTTTACCCAATGAATACTGAAAAAATAACAACAGAAACCTCCAAACAACATAACAACCCAATAGACGATTGTTTTAGTTTCTGTCTTATTCAAGACAATTCTGGACCTGAACCCATTACTAGTTTTCTGGTGGCAACATCAGTTCTGCTCAAACCCGTTCTAGAGTTTGGGTTTTTCTGGGAAAGGTTCAACCATCACTAAATCCATCATGTGTTAAGAACTGGTTCAGTCCAGCACAAAACCATCTCTAAAACCTGTTTTTTCAAACAAAAAATTCAAAAGAGAATTTGCAGAAAACCTTTTTGGGCTTATCTATTATTTCCTAGATAACCGGTTTTTTCAAAAAAAAAATCAAAAGAGAATTTGCAGAAAACTTTTTTGGGCTTCTCTATTATTTCCTAGATACTTTGCACTTATTTCAACACTTTACAGATACCTTTATAATTGTTTCTCAGTCTAATATAAGTTGGCAGTGATCAAATTACAAAGGACGATTCTCTAAGGATCATAAAAGCCTATTAGAGTTCCTACAACAATACAAATGCAACAATGTTGAAAACTTGAAATACATTACATCATGATTGGATCCAATTAGGATAATTTATTCTAACTAATTTGTGTGAGTTGTATATATTATATCCCTGTTGTTCTAGGAAAAAAATGTTACAAAATTGAAGTGCAGTCTGTTGAAGTTGAATAATTTATTTAAATCTATGGATGTTTATCCTTTTCAGGTCATTCATAAGAAATTATCTTTACAGTTATTCAAAGTAGTATCCAGATAGACTCCAAATATTTCTCATGATTGTTTTTTTCCCAATTCAGGAGCTTGGCGTCAAACAATCTTAATGGAACATTACCACCAGAGCTTGGTAACCTGACTCAGTTGGAACAACTGTAAGCTTGATATATTATGCCTTGAAACTACTACTTTTGAAATATAACAATGAACAAACATAGGCTTCTTTCATAATGTTATTCTAATTTCTAACAATGATATTTTGTTCTTTTTATTTTTTGCTTGGTTTTGTTTTCAAATATTTAAATTACTATATTTTCTCGCACACTGGAATGCAACAATTTGTTTGGATAGCATCAAATTGTAGCCTTCATTTGATAAGGAATTATATCATCTAAGTTAGTCAAGTGTTGAAGATTTGAACTTTTCTATTGTGAATAATATTATAATAGATTTTCCTTTCTACAAATGTTCAACTTCACACTATGGTTTTGAAAAAAGTTTCATTCTTAATATTCTTCCGAACATGAATATTTGAGAAAAATAGAATGGAAAACACAGTTCAAGTCAACTCATAAATCATTGTCTAACCAATTCAGCAAATATTAAGAAAACTACCATAAATAAATTAAAACACAATAATTGCAGGAGGAATAACTTATTGTAATATCCCCTTATAGATTTACCTTAAATTTGTCTTCTAGTCTTATAAATTAAAGTATCAAAATAGGCCAAGAATCAATAACTTTTAATGATATAATTTGATCTATTAAGAGCAACCCTCAATGGTTAATGCTGGTTTGAATATTTGATTTTTATATTTATTATTGATAATAATAGATAATATGCTGGTAAGAATGAAGCCACTATCTGATAGAAATTCTGAAATGCAATCTGAAATGATAATTGATTTAAGAATGGAAAATAGACATCACAATAGGGTCGTGGTTTCTGATTTTTTTATCCAATTTGATGTGTATATGGGGTAAATTGATGTCTATACTAATCGCTGTTTCTGATCAAAGTCCTTCAATTTATGCGACTTGGTCTTTGGCTGTGTATCTGATATTTACCAATTATTCATGCGGCCTGAACTAGATGATCATAGGCTCCCTAGGAGCACCTTAGATCTGCTATTAAAGATGTACAAATCTGCAAAACTGATCGATGGTCGTTTTGCTTGAAATGTTTTTTCCTTTTATATCCCTATGATGGGAAGAGACATGACTGTCTTATGTATCTTTTGACAAAGGACATGTCTTTCTTCAGATCGCTGCCTCCTCTTAACTAATCAATGCCTTTATAAGATTATGTCCCCTAGATAAGTCGCTGCTGCTGGAGTTACTAATTAAAATTTGTTTTGTAGATAATTAATATTGTTGCCTTAATAAAAATCGCCGACCCCTCTTTGTAAAGCTTGATCATGTCATCTATTCACATAATTGTTATAGCAGTCTCAGTCGCACACTGTATGATTTTAACTTTACTCATAACTGGCTCAAGAACACCTCAAATTAATTAGCATCGATCTGCATAAATGTATCGTTGCCTTTAATTCTGAGTTGGCTTATATTAACTAATCATAATCTTTAATCCTTGTCTTAGAGACTTTTATTGCTGCTCTTCACTTGATGTCGATTAGCTGTTTTCCATCACAACTAAAGCCTATTCTTTTATCAGCGATAATATTGTCCATATTTCTCATATCAACCATTTGTTGTGCAATCTATTTTAGTCATTGGATGGGGTTATGACACTTATCTTATCTCCACACTGTAGATGGTCATAGTCATAGTTGTAGTAGTCAGCCGTAGTTAATTATGTTTAATAAAACTATAGTCACAATGCAAATATTTCATGTAATGAATGTCACATGTGTTCGGGTAATTAAGTCCTGATTAGTGGTAGATTGGTTGTTACGAAGTGTCACGATGGTTGGTTTCTCAACCAACCTTCATTGACTATATGTACTGGAGTTTGTTGTAATCGGGAATACCATTGTGATACTGTTGACATCTATGCTATTATGTTGGTGACATTTTACTTTGTACTTGCTGTTGAATAAATGAATAAATACAATTCTTGTTATGTGCATCATGTGTTCTTGAATATTCTCATACATGCATTATGTTCTGTGAGTTCATTCCGTTTACTCTCGCAGTATGTCATAATTCTCTCTGTGAGTAAACATTTGGTGCTATTGCCTAAGTGAAGTTGAGACAATCACTTGATGGTGGAATGGCGTCGTGATGGGTTGGCTGATGGAAGAACCCGTACAAAAAAACGAGGAAAGAGAAGACGACTTGACACAGGACCTTGTCAACCTGTGGGACATTTCATTGAGGGAGCACATACAAAGGGAGGTTCTCAACCGAGAGATCCCCCAGTCGGTCATCTGGGACAGACTGCATGTCAACCTAGAGATCGACCATCTCCTTAACCGACTGCCAAGGTTGCTAGCACGCCATTACATCATCCTGCAAGATCTTCGGGCGGAGAGTGACCAAGAGCACCGAAGACAAAGATACTACAACAGTACGAGGAAAGGACCAAGTGGGGGAAGAGGAATGTGATACTAGTTGACGACGTACTCCCGACAACTAATGATCATACGACCAACAATTAATCCCCATACAACCTAATAAGGACAAGAACCGAGTACCGAGCGGGCAAGAAACACTATAAGAAAAGGTACGACAATCACTTAGATTACGAGAGCAAGAAAACCAACGGAGAAGATTAAAAGAAATTGTTGAAGAAACCAATGAAGATATTAATGAAATAAACCAATCTATTGCAAGAGAACACTGAAACCTTGCCGAAGAAAGGAATGAATGACCTTTCAGGACACCGTTCGTAGCAAGTAGAGAAAGATATAGAATTAATGAAAATGAAAATGAACTGAAGAGCTTGAGAGCAGTATTCGATGCATTTGGGAGTTGTCCATATTGTACGACAACGAGGGGCTGAGAATTGGAGGATCCGAGCCAAAGACCCTAGGGCAGAGAGAGTATCAGAATGAACCCCAGGAGACTTGAGGTGTAGACGCTGAGAGGGGACGTGGGGAAGACCCGTACATGGCCGAGAGTGCAAGAGAGGCACTAGAACGATGCGGGAGAACCAGTCCAATCAGTTACTACACATAGGGAGGGCATCGGGGAAGAAATATGGTGACTCCGCCAGCTGAGAGGCAAAAGCTACCAAGGTTCATGGGGAACGGGTCAAAGGATCCAATATGACATTGCAAGATGTGCGAGACTATTTGGATAGCCAACGGGAAAGATGATGTGGACTATTGGTTGAGAGTGTTCCCAACCACGTTGAGGAGCATAGCCATTGATTGGTACAACGAACTGGATGCACTCCACCAAACATCATGGTTAACACCGAATAGGATGTTTGAGAAGGAATTTAAACTCCTCAGAGATGACAATGAAATTGTAGTGGAAATCTACAACACGAAGTAAGGAAAGCATGAGAACGTGCGAGCCTACAATCATAGACTCAAGGAGTTGCTGGGGAAACTGGAGACATAATCAGCAGATGGTCTAAAGAAGAGGTGGTTCATTGAAGGACTACTTCTCTCGCTCCAGAAGAAAATGAAGGTGGTACCTCCATCCTCGTACGTTGAAGCATATAACCATGCGATGGATATCAAGAGTGAAAACAAGACATCCTCGCGAGGGAAAAAGAAAATTGGTGATGACGAAAGTACGAAGGAGAGCAACAAAGACGAGTGAAAAATCATACAAGCTTTCCGTCGAGACATGATGAGGATGATGAAGGAACTGAAAGCTGAAAAGGAAGGGTCGAAGGAGGCAAAGTAATTATGGTGTACCAAATGCAAAACAAAAGGTCACACGAAGGCGAACTGCTTGAAGAATTTTTTCTGTCATCTACCAAGTTATGGGACACTCCATCAAGGAGTGCGCGTACAACCTAAAAACAAAGAGTTCGCAAGTGTTCTTCGCACAAGGGGAATAGTCAACCCCTTCGACCACACCGTCGAAGCCTCAAAACAACAATACATCCCCTGTAGGCTACTACAACAATCAGAGAAGTAATAACAATACACCAAGAAGCAAGATCCAGTACGACAACAAAGGAAGACCCATGATACAGTGTCGGAAGTGCAACGAATGGGGTCACTTTGCTAGGGAATGCCAGAACGGTCAAGGTGCGGGTGGAAGGTTGTGCAAATAGTGTGGTTCTGGAAATCACGAAGACACTGACTGCCTGAAGCAAAAAGGCATAAACATGCTGGAGGTAGCCGATGAGGAGGTCCTGGCGATCACAAGGGCACAAACGAAGAAAGAAAATTATCCGAACCCTCACACAGAGAAAGAAAGACTCTGAGAGGCTAGGGCAGAAGTGGAAGAGGCAATGGCCAAGGAACGAAGAACCTCTAAGGCGGCTAGTACATCGTTATAGTCGAAGTCTGAGAAAAACATCGTACGACAGGTGCTTCACACAATCGTGCCAATCAAGGTAACAAACCTTCTGCAGACGATGCCCCAACTAGGAGTAGTACTCACGAACGTTGTTGAAGACAACCTTCAGAAGGGTCCTGTTGTGACCTTTTCACACATCACCCCATCCAAGATTCCATCCAAGATGGGACCCCCCTAATTTTTTGCTCCATTCTGGTCTTTTGGCTTTTGTTCTCTCTGTCTCTGATCTTTTGTCCTTCCGGGGGTGTCCCGTTTGACCTCAGTTGAAGTAATTGACAGATTTAGGGTTTCTATCCTTTAGGCTCGTTTGAGGTCAAGATTGAGTTGTCGAGGTGAAATCCAAGTGCAGCAGCACATTCAGAAAGCTCAAGGCAGAATCCCCCTGAAATCCTACTGAAATCCGACAACTTACTATTTTTAGTAAGTACCTAATTTGAGGCTTGTCCCTCAAGATTTCGGGATTCTAACTACTTCAGCACATTCAGGCAACTTCAGAGTGCCTACACATGAAATTTGAACAGATTCAGACAACTGGCTATTTTTAGCAGTTCAACCTTCGGAGGCTATTTCCAGGGTTTAGACCAGCAATTCTCCGATAAATGACAGGAGAATTGATCTGGGTTTTCCAAGACCTTTGCGATGATGTAACATGCAAGCCGAGATGGTGACTTTCAGAGTACAGCCTTCCGAGACTATTTTAAGGGTTTGCATGTAGGAATTTTCAATGCATGTCCGGATATTCCATCTGGGTTTCGCGAGAGCTTCGCAGTGATATGACATGCAAGTGGATCGAACCAGTTTTCAGGGACTTACCATTTTTAGCCTGTGTCGGAATGTTGACCAGTTTTCTGGGTTTTTCTGGGTTTTTTGAGATCCCATGGGCATTGTGACATGCAAACTCGTCTGACATCCGATGGATCACTTTCCGGACACTTACTATAAATAGCAGCTTCAGTCCAGCTGCTACCTAGCACTTCATTCCAGTGAGCAGAATGACAAACAGTAGATATCAAGGCAATCAGGAGCAGTCGGGAGCGCATGCAAGTCAGATTAGGGTTTCCCTGCCATGTCTAAAAATAGGTGAAGCGAAATGCAGAGATGTCGAAACGAAGCACGCCACCATGATCAGCATCCTTTAGGCAACCTACTGGCAAAATTTGAGCGAAATCGGAGAACTTACTATTTTTAGTAAGTCAGGACATGGCTGTAAATAGCAGGTTTGCGTCGGAAGTTGGTATGAACAAAGCACTCAAGTTATCACGATCAGACATAGCAAGTTTCAGGTCGAACAGAGCTACTGAAGACAGGCAACTTTGAAACTTACTATAAATAGCAGGTAGCTAAAAATAGCACGTCATCACCAGAAGCAAAGTATGAACAGGTCTCTCACAGCATCAAAAGCAATTGGAACAAATTTCAAAGCAAACAGAGATACGAAAATTGATCAATTCTAGGGTTTGCTAAAAATAGCAAATGGCTAAAAATAGCATGTATTGTGCTAGATAAGGTGTGAACAGGATAGCAAAACCAAATGAAGGCACAACCATGTCAGCTTCAGTTCAGAACAGGGTGAAATTGCAATGAAACCCTAATTTTACTAAAAATAGAAAGCCAAGGTCACCTAGGGCGTTGGAAATTTATAAACAACAGCTGGCAGGCAAACACCCTCATATGCGCCCAGGAGGAATGAAAGATACAAAAATCTCTAAGTGTGGGATTTCCTCGAGCAAAGATGAAATGCGCCTTCCAGAGGCATGAAAATTCTCCTAAGGCATGGAATTCCTCCTCACAAGGTCAAATGCGCCTAGGGAAGGTGAAAGGTCACCCAAAACATGAAAATATTCAAGAGACATTCGAAAATTTCCCAAGGCATCCTCAAATGCGCCCAAGAAAGGAGGTTGCACATGCTAAATGCGCCAGAGGGAGGTGAAAAGTCACTCTGGGCGTGGGTTTTCCTTGTCCACATGCAAAATGTGCTTAAGGAAGGAAGTTACATGGGTGAAATGCGCCTAAGGGAGCTGAACAGTCACTTGAAGTAAGCGGAATTCCCCCTCACACAAGCAAATGCGCCCAACATGGAAGTAGCCTAGCCCATATGCGCCAGAGGGAGGTGAAGAGTCAAGGCAAAACGCAGGGTGATGAAGTTGAAATGTGCTCAAGTGAAAGTCTAGTAGGCTAAATGCGCCAAGGGGAGATGAAAGGTCAAGTCAAGGCGTGGGAATTCCTCTTCTCCATGGCACATGCGCCCAAGGTAAAGCATAGAGGGTGAAAGGTAAAAGGGTAAGAATATGAAATGCGCTTGAAGGTGGAAGCTACCTATGTCATATGCGCCAGAGGAAGGTGAGGAGTCACCATACGCCAAAGGGGAATAATGTTAAGGGGGCGTGATTTTTTAAAAGACCAAGGGTTATTTATTTATTTTTTCCTCTTCACTATATGAAGTGCGCCTAGTGAGTGGGGACTTAAAAATGAAAATTGCTAAGAAATGTCTAGGCGTGGAATTGCCTAAGGAATAAAATGGAAGAATAACATGCTATATGCGCCCTTCAGAGTTAAAATTTATATTTCTGAATAATTCCTAAGGTATTTTCTAGAGGGGAAAATGAAGAGTATGAATGAAGATGGTGGTAATTTCCAGAGTTATGAAAATCTTCAGAGGGAAAATTCTTTAGGGAAAAATCAAAAAAATTTGCTAAGGCCAAGAAGCTTGAAATTGCAGGAGTGAAAGACATCCAGAGGGGAAGAAATAAACATTAGCCATTTTTTATTATTTTTAAATAATAAAAATTAAAAGTACCCCTTCATCCGGATACACATGAAAACGATACATTCTGGAAGAATTTCTCTTTTGGGTATTAAACATTTGCAATTCAGAAGTGAGTCAAGCTTACTCCACGCCATGTCCACATCATTTCGATGGATATTTTGCCCAGTGCCTATTTTAAATAAAATTCCTAAGGCAAAATTGAGAGATTTCTCTAAGGCAAATGAACGAAATGAATGAGAGGCTTCGCTAGAAGTTTGAGCTAGATAATTTTGCCAAAGCGAAGACAAGATCAAATGACTTAGCCAAACATTTCGAAATTGTTCAAGGAAGTGAACGATTTAATATTTTAAGAAATCAAATGCGACGAGGTAGGCCTGTGTAGAGATGATGAATTCATAATTCTAGAAGTTTGAGATTCCTATGCCTCAGATGACAAGTGTTACAGCTGGGAAAAGAGAGGGAAAATGAATTCGAAAATTTGCTAAGTATAGCCTCTGTAGGAATTCGACCAGGCTATAAGATTTTAAAATCCTTTTCATTCCTCTCACCAGTTGTTGAATGCAAAAATATTGGCGAAGTGAAAAGTACAAATTTTTGAAGAGGTTGCAATTGCTGAGAAATTCAAAATTGTGAGAGAGCTGGAGATTGCTAAGTGCAAGTTTGTAAAAGTTGAAGTTGCTGAAGAAAGTGCGACTTAACTTGCTGAGGCTGCAGTTGTTGAGAGGCACGAATTCCCAAGTTACCAGTTGCTGCATTTGCTGAGAAGGTATGAATTTGCAAAAATTGAAGTGGCTGAATGCTGAAGTACAACTTGAGAAGAAAGTTTGAAGTTGCTGAAAGTGCAAAGTTAGAAAGAGAAGTACGAACTTCAAGGGAGAGGTTTCAAATTTGCTGAAAGTAAATTGCTGCAAGCAAACATTTCCAAGTATTTGGCATTGTGTTGCTGCAACCAGAGAAGAAACTTCTAAAAACGTTGAAGTAAACAGGCGTAGTTGAGGTTTGCAGTTGAAAGTGACAAAGTGTTGCAGCCTTTTTATTTAAAAATCTGTTGGCACCCTCAAAAGCGATATATTGTTTTATAAAATCTTGTTTTCTAATGACTCTCTTGCTTTTTTGCAGAATGGCCGAATCAAGCAGAAGAGCTGCAGGCAGAAACAACCACACCGAGTCCAGACAGGCTGTGATCAAGAAATTGGGCAAGTCATTCTTGCCAGAATCCAAATTTTCATCAAAGCTCGGCAGGCTAGCTGACACGAACTTAGGCTCATTCAACATGGAAACATTCTGAAGAAGGATATTGGGGACTGGAGGCCATCACCCATTAGTGATGTCGCACAGTATTGTCAGAAGTGGACTGTATGCAGCTGCCAACTTTCCGCCAGCTATCCGGTGTCCAGAACTCATCATGGAATGCGCCTACCACTACAATGCAGAACAGAGGACGGTCACTTCGCCAGATGGCAAGGTGCTGGCTAACCTGACACCTGAAGCGATTAGAGAGGCATTCGGGATTCCAGTTCATGAGAAGATGATCTACAAGACGAAAGAGAGAGCTGGAAAGATGTATTCATCCACCACAGACCGGTGTGCTGATTTGATAAATACTAGGTGGATGATTAAACCCAAGCCAACTTGCACAAAATTGCCCAAGCAGATAGTCTCAGAGGACTTGAGACAGGAGTTTGGTGATCTCATTATGATGCTGAGTAGAGTTGGAGGTTGCCCCCAAACGTTCATCTTTGAACCTTGGATGTTCTATTTTGTCAACTTGGTGTTGGAGGGAAAGGATTACATGGATTGGGCACTGATGATCAGTGATAACATACATGAGCAGCTTCGTGGCGTGAAGAGAACAAAGACATTTTACATGGGCTCCTACCTTGTCTATATGCTGGCTCGCATGACGAGATACAAAGCGATCTCTTACAAGGAACCAATCGGTTGCGGTTCCCATCAGTTTAAAATATATGAGGCTTGTCCACAGTTGCATTTGACAAGCACGACTAATTACAAGAGGGTCAATGATGCCTTTACCATGCACATAATGAGGGCCCTGCAGCAGAGAACCCATCACAGAATATCAAGGGAGGCACAAGAAATGATTGAGAAATTCGGATGTTGGTTTATCCAATTTCCAAAATTCACCTACATAAGGCTGCAAGGATTTTCCTCCTATCCATACAGATTGCCTCGGTATCCCACAAACAGGATAGTGATGCTGGAAGTATCTAGGCAACTGATTGCCTATGATAAGATTCAGAAGAAGAAGAAGAAAGGTGGACTCAGATTCCCAATTACCATGGGGAATTCAGATGAAATCTGCCCATCGCTGCAAGCAGCAAGAGAGGCAGAAGCGGAGCTCCAATTCTTCCACCTTTCCTATCACACCAGCAGGCATTACTACAATCCCCACAGAAACATCAGGTGGATATTGACAGTAGAGTTTAGGCACAAGGTGCAGATCGAAGACTTTTGGGCAAGTGCAGTGGATGAGATCGAGATCAGAAAGAGAATGTTCTCTCGGATACCATTGGTGATGGTCAGGGAGTGTGAGATCATCCCAGTACCAGATCAGATTGAGGAAGACATAAACGTAGTACAGGCTGACTACGAGACAGTAAGAGATACACCTCTGCCACTCCCAGATTGGTCTGAGCTAGAGATCACTGACTTGGATACACTTTGTATCCCAGTCTTGACATTTACACGGAGTTGGGTAGAGAGGCATATCAGCCGACTCAAGGGAAGGTCAATTCCCCTCACATACAATTTGATGGGAGACAACAGATTCCTGGCAACTAATCAGAGGAGATGGGGTAATCCAACTCCAAAGCCTAGAGGAAAGGAGCCAGTTCGACCTGAGCCTGTGGTAGTTGAGGAGTCCATGCATACGCCATCTCGAACACATTCTCCAAGCTTACAGGAGGTGTCGTTGTTTGTTGATCAGAGGGAGAGATTGGATGTAGGGCAGACGGTGCAAGTGGAGAGTCAGCCACCTCGTAGAGAATCAGTGGGTCAGAGCATCAACATGCCCCAAGAAGATCATCAACAGGAAAATCAGCAAGAGATAGATGAGGGGACGACTACTGATACTCAATTTTAGCAGGAAATTGAGGCGGTTCTCGAGGATGATGCTACTTCCGGTCAGGATGCCCAGAGCTCGGGAGACACTGAGCCTATTGATGACGGTGAGCCTCGTTAGAACGATGGCTGAGGAGAGGTTCACGAGGTAGAGGCCGAGGTGGAACAGCCTTTTATTATATCAGACATGCGGCAGGAGGTGCCAGAATGGCTAAGGGATAGAATGAGGCGTGATCCTGTGGATGAGACCGATCCCGCAACCGAAATGGAGGAGTTGTTACAGAGTATCAGTGCACCTCAAGCAAAGAAAAAGGCTAGGAAGTTTTCTAAGATCTCAACAGATGAAGATGGATCCCGAACCTTGCATATGGCAGTTCCTCGGGTAGAATGTGATAGGGACGGGGCCGTTCCTGAGAACTATGTTGTGACAACCATGGAACTAGGCCGCCCTACTGGAGCACAGGTGGTAGAGGAGTGCGATAATTCCTATCGAGCACTCAAGGATAGATTGTCCCATGTTGAGGGAAAATACAAAAGGTTGAAGGTAGAGCACAAGACATTGATTGGCTACGTGCAACACTTGTCCCGTCCTTGTGGGCAAGAAAATCCGGCAATTGAGCTTCCAGCTGAATTTTCCAGGGAGTCAATCAGTGGGTTAGAAGATTTGAAGAGAATGGCACTGCAGGCAGACAGGTGGGTTGCCAGTGTGCGTACAGAAACAAGAAAGTTCATGGAAGATCTTGCACATGCCTATGGGAAAGCTTCCGATATTATGGCTAGAGTGGAGGAAGTTAACCATGCTTGGGGTGAGGCTCGCATCTATCAGACGAGAGTTGTTCTCCGTTTAGGGGCTTTGATGAGCATACCTCAATAGACTTTGGTTGAGGGAGGTCTTATTCAGCAGGGGGATAGATACGACTTCTCCAGATGGTATTCTTCAATAGTCACAGGCCGGGGATTCTATGATGCATCACAAGCAGATTCGGTCAGGGTTAGAAAAGCCATGACGAACATCTTAGATTGAATTCTCAACACATTGGAGGCAATCTTTGCCAGGAGGTTGACTTCTAAAGAGGTAACTGTAGATGGGTTGAAGAACAGATTGACGCCATTCTTCTCTGAGGTGAAAACCTTCACACAGGACGATTTCGAGAACACAGCCACGTTCTCCAGTATCATACAGAACACCCAGGACGCCCTTGTTGCCTGGAAGAAATCATGTGCCCGGCATGGGAAAACAGTTGCAGTTTTGGAGTTTCAGCTAGATCACATTCCTCCCATTTCGGATCAGGAGATTGAGGCAGTCTTGGCCAGATTCATCAGATTTGCAGCCAGCGAGAAGGAGAAAGGAAACGCCCTTCTGGACGATGACCTTCTGGAGGAAGACGACGTGCATTGATCGCAGGTTATGGTGCATTGATGAGGAGTGGAGGGCGCATTCATTGCCCACTCCTCTCAGTGGCGGTTTTTAGGGAAGAAGCCCTAATTAGGGCATGGGTGGCTCAATCTGAGCCCTTTATTGTAGTCGGATCTGAACCGTCCACTAATTGGACTCATTATAAAAGGGGCATCCCCCCTCATTTGTAAATAGTTAGAATTAGAATCAGAGATAGATCAGAGCTAGATAGAGATAGAGATTGATAGAAGTTAAAGTAGAGCTAGGAGTTAGCTTAGTTGGAAAGGAAAGAAAGACTTTCCCTTTGAAAGTTTTTGTAAAAGATTGTTGTGTAAGACTCTCATGATATAAGGATTTCATTGATTGGTGACTTCATTTTGTGTTGTGGGTAGTTGACGAGATCTTTTCGCCTTTCCAATTCGAATAGAGTAAAGTAAAGTAGATTTGTTTTCATGCAAGTAGAGTTAATTGTGGAATGTGACATTAGTTTGGGCATATCTTCCCGTATCCATACCACTGGCGGACTTGCTGATGGTAAGTCTGCTCTTGCGTGGTCAACTGCAATCTCAGCACTTAACTTCGATTGTGTTTAGTGTGCCCACTTGCTTCGTTGTGAAGGGGTGTGCATGGTGAATCTCAATTTGAACATCTCATCCATCCTTTGAAGATTGCACCAGCTTTGTCAGAGTTGTCCGAAGGGGAGACGAAACGAAGTTTGGTTTGAAGACTGTCAAAGCTAATCCTTGCATTCCACCCATAGAAATAGATTGTAGAATTCCTATCCCTACCTCCTTTAAACTCAGCATTTCCTGGCCCATTCAAATACCAGAGCATCATAGTCAAAACCCTTCCTTTGCTTGAGCATATAAAATCGAACAATTACGTAAGTCCCCCTTGGAATACCTAGCATATTCACATCAACCAACTGAGTCTATTCGCATTAAAGGAACCTTGGAGTCGAACGCATGAACTTTCACGCAATCTTAGCATGCGGAACACTTTGATCAAGAGAGAATAGAGTGACCGTTGGACATTTTATTTTGTGCTGCCATTGTCATAAAACACACGTCAACAGGTCCAACTGAGAGTACGGCACATCTAGCAGGAGGGGCCACAGACCCAATGCTACTCGCAGTGAACGTCGGGTGGAAGCTGGCCGTTGTACAAATGGAAATCTTTGGGAGGACACTCTCCAACACCATTGTCGACAGAGGCTCGGGAGTGAACGCACTTCCATAAGAAACATGGAAGTGTCTAGGGAAACCAACCCTCTGGCCCCTAACATTCTAGTTGGTAGGTGCGGACCAACACGACATCAAGCCTCTCCGTACAGTGATGGCACAAAAAGTCCTGATCAACACACAACAGTTCCTGTTGAAATTTGTCTTCATCCCATTATAGAAGAAGGCATACGACACACTGCTGGGATGAGGATGGTTGATTTCCACCAAGGTGGATCATAATTGGAAGGGGAACACACTCTCGATTGAGAGCAATGGGAGAAATTATATCATTGACTTGAAGAACTAGGCTGTGAGCGAAGAATGGCAATGGCAGTGGCAACATTAGCATTGGGCCTAGAGTTTGTGGATCTAGGTTAGTTCATATATTTTGCCATGCATTACTCCGGGTTCCCAACTGTCACTTGAGAGCATGGGTTGGAACAAGGATAAACATGATGCAACCAAAGGTGCAATTGGAGACTTTTGTTTCTATTGTGACAGTCCATTTCATGCAGCCAGGTAATTCTTCTTTTTTAAAAAAAAAATATATAGCTTGATAGATGGTTCTTTGTCTCTTGAATTTTTATTTTTAGAGCTATATTGAATTCAAATCAAAATTATACATTTTTCAATACTGTAACGACCCCCACCCTTGGGTAATTAATTTTTTTCCCAACATTTTACTTCAAACATGTAAAAGTAACAAGTAACAAAGACATTACAATAAAATTCTTCCTTCTTTATTGATAAATACATGCAAGTTACTATATATATATTTCCACATGAATTCCATTTTCATTGCAAATATAATTCAGAGTACAAAAGTAAAACAATTACATACATAGCTTGTAAGCTTTTGCACAAATAGTAGTAAGACGGTCCAGGTTCCCTTCCTTTCAAATCTTGGTGTATCTGTCGCCTGCTGTGGAGGAGAAACATCACTCAGACGCTTTTCCGCCAACCACGGACTATTAATGCGGTCCCCTGCACATCTATCATTCGATAGATAGATGGCCCTCCCTTCGAACGAAGAGATTGGTAAAGTATCTGTCTGCGACAAGCCAACTGAGCATAGTGTTGTGTCCTATACATCTAGAACTTGCTATTTCACAATCCCGAACTAGCATGATGGATCACAATGAACTGACAGTGTAGTCTCAACTATCTCACATATAAGTGGATGTCGTACATTTCACTACTTTGGCCAAAGTATTCTCATTCAGTACTTCGAATGAAGGTCATCCATCATATACACTACTCAGGGCCGATTTGACTTAAGGCTATCTTACACTACACGTAGGCTTAGTCCTTCACTAGATTGTCAATCATCCTAGACTATCCTACATCAATCTAGTCTAAGACAACAAATATAGGTTCAAGTCCTTCACTGGATTATCAATCATCCCAGACCAACCTACGACATTCTAACTTACTAGAAATAATCCAGCTTGACAAGTAATTCATTCTTTCTCTCCTATTTCGGAAATCTTTATCCTAGGAATTCCTTAGCTTATCTCAATTAACCTAAAACTCTAAGCTGCTTGAATATACTTGACTCCTGTCCTCATTCTGATCCTAGCATATATTAACTAGTAAAGACATAGTCTCCTCATATGGAGTTCATTCAATAATGCAATCACACAATATGCAATTTCTAGTCTTACTTTTCTAGAATGCTTTATTTACCCTTTTTACAATCCCTTTAACCTTTAAATGCATTGAATTTCCTTATACATTTAATCCCCTTTTCACAATCCCTTATACATTTACCCTTAAATGCATTGCTTATGAAAGTTTAACAAAACATAACTAATTATCTTAAACTATTTGCAAACAACAATCACAAGACCAAGAGAATGCAGCATATCAAACAAAGATTCACAATAAAATAGATTTCATGCTTGATATTTAAAGCTCCTTCTCCCAGCACTGCTCTTCTTGACACTCCAACAAACTTCCAGAATTCCAAATGAAACTGGCTTCTATGCAAGTTTCTCAAACTGTGGTGATCTCTCAAGTCACTTCTCACAATTTGGACTCTTCTAATAAAAGCTTTCTCCACTATGGCTTCACTTCACTCAAAGCTCAAAAAGGATTTAACATAGTAATTTGATAATTGCTGGTAAAAGCTTACTGTATTTCTCACACTAAGCATATAGGAAAATGCAGCAAATAGAGAGAACGCAACAACTCAAATGAATGGATATGGGAGCTCTCAAAAATGCAAGACTCAGATTGCACAATGATATCAAACAAATAATGGCTGGCGTCTATTTATAGGCCCGAAATTGCAACAAATTCCACTATTGAGGGCATGTAAAATGACAACAAGGTGCCCAGACTTATTCAAATGCTACCTGGCAGATTTCTAAACCCTTAATCATTAAAAACAAGAGTGAATCGACCCTATTTGAGCCAGCAAATCAAGACTAAATCAACTCAGAAAGGGAAAAACGCCACCTACAGGAACTTACCAGTTATGGCACCCATGAAGAAATGATTCATCTTGAGTGAATCGGTCAAGGTTTCGTGTTTTCCATTGTGCCAAAATTCGTGGCACAAAAGACACATTTCAGCCTGTGTTTTTATCCATGGAGAGTTCAGAAAATGGCGTGTTCTACAGTCCCGTGTGTGACATTCTTTTCAGCGTAGCTTTCACATTTTATTTCCTTATAATGTTTCAATATAGTTTTCAATGAAATATTTCTCTCTTCTAAGTTTGGCGTTTTATTCTCAGCACTTTATGGTGAATAAAATACTTAATATTTCAAACGAATTTCATAGTTTATTTCCCACGGTGAAACAATCGATATTACCAAATGACTTAATAAAGTTAAGTCTTTTATTTCCCAAATAAATTTCTTCTTTTATTCCAAATATATATATATTTATATATATAATATTATTTCTCCAAAATTCACTATATAATATTTACTCTAAGTAAAAGATTTAAATCTTTTAATTTTTCACTTTAGAGTTGTAAAATATTTAACTAAATGCATTTATATATATTTCGAAAGAAATAATTTTATATTTTATTATATAAATATTATTATAGTTCTTTTAAATATATTAAACATATAAATATTTTAAATACCCGAGTATTTAATATACATTTATATTTTAATATAACTATAATAATATTATATATAATCATTAATCTTTAATATATGAGTACATATAAATATATATACATATACATATTTATTTGTCGAATACATATATTGCGAGCCAGTCAACATACTTTCAATATATATATCTATGTATAAGTGTATATATAAATTCCAAGTCAAATATTAATATTTCCACATTATCGGACGTACGCTTATATACATATGTATACTGCAGTACAATCCTCTATGTACACGTATACATACGTATACCATATCGACACATCCGTATGGCCAGTCCATTAGCCACTTACGCCTATATCGATATGTTTATACTTACGGATACGTATATATACTATACATGTGTATATATGCTTACTTTCGACGTTCACATCCAAACATGATACCACCATGATGATCATAATCTCACAATCAAGAACAAGGATAAACTTCACACACAAAAGCAGCCGAGACCTCTACTTGCAAGACATACAAGCTATGGATGACTTACCTTATACTCATACAAAACTGACTTGGTTTACTCAGTCTAAGGTGAGTGTGTGTATGGTCAATTGATTTATTTTACCAGTTACCTGACCAAGCTCCTCTCCCGAGTGATATTTCCCCTCCGCCTGGAGGAATGGTTCATGTACCCGCACCCATAGACATACAATTTCGACAGTTACTTGTTCACAACATTAATAGTATAGAAAACATCTTAAGTTAGAATATCCATTACTCCATAACTTGCATGCAACATTAACAAGAATTACACCAATAGAAGTATCAATCAAATGAGACAATCATTTAAATAGAACACATTCATTTTGATAACAAAAACATGTTTTATTTCATCTCAATGATTCAAACATTACAATCAATTTCCCTATGCAATAGTAGCTATACAATCGGGGTGTAACAAATACTATTTAATTTAATTTATGCTAGGTCTCCATATTGACAAAATATGGTTGATGCAATTACTCTTTGTGGGGCGGGGTTCAAAGCTCCTAATGATGAGGAGATAAAGGGCCCCATTTTGTCCCAAAAGATGGCTGATGTGGAAGCCACAATAGAGGAGCAGCAAGACATTTGGAGGAAGAAGGGTTGCACCATCATGACCGATGGATGGATCGATAGAAGAAATATGACATTGCTCAATTTGTTTCTTCCTCAAGTAAATATTTTTCTTCCTAAAAATCATTGATTAGTGATTAACAATAAAGATTTTTAATTTATGTTTTATTGAATCATTTATTTTTTTTCTTTTTTAGGTGGTACTGTGTTCATCAAATCTAGTGATGCATCCCACAACACCAAAAATGTTGAATTCCTTTGTGAAGCTTTGGAGGGTTTCTTTGCTGAGGTAGGGGAGGAGAATGTGGTGCAAATAGTCATGGATAATGCAACAAATTATGTTGCTGCAGGAAGATTGATGGATAGGCACCCATCATTGTTTTGGACACCTTGTGCCGCTCATTGTCTTGACCTCATATTGAAGGATCTTGGAAAGATTTCCTAGATCAAAGCATGTGTGTAGACTGCAAAGAATATTTGTAAGTTCATATATAATCACACATGGGTTTTCAACCCTATGAGGTGATACACAGGGCCGAAGGAGTTGGCTCGCCCTAAGATAACCCACTTTGCTACCAATTTCATCACTCTACAATCCTTCTTGTGGTCAAAGGGAGCTTTGAGGTGGATGCTTGTTAGTGAGGAGTTGACTTCCTCAACATATGCTAAGACAAATGCAAGGGATGAAGTGTCAAGTTGGATTTTTGATGAGCAGGGCTTTTGGGTGCCTACTATGGAAATTGTCAAGGTAAATGTAAATAGTAATTAGTTTAGTAATTCTACATTATATTTTCATTCTTATTTTTATTTTATTTTCTTATTTTTGTTGACTCTTACTTATGTCAATCTTTCATAATAATCACAGTTCGCAGAGCCTTTAGTGGTTCTATTATGAGTTGTTGATAGGGAAAATCCCACAATGGGCTACATATATGAGGGCATGGATAGGGCCAAAGAGGCCATTAGATCCATTTATGGGGGAGTTGATGATAAGTATTGTCCCATTTGGGAGATCATTGATAGATAATGGCACCTCTAGCTTCACAAGCCCCTACGCACAACAACATATTTTCTCAATCTGACATTCCAATTCCACTTTGAATTCAAGGTGGATGAGGAGATTTTGAGTGGGCTCTAGACAGTCATCAAGTGAATGTTTGATTCTCGCGTTGGAGCACAAATTGTTGCCGAGATTGAGATTTTCAGACTTGCACAAGGAGATCTCTTTGCAAGAGACATGCAAGGCTACTCGATCAACATTGCAACCAGGTAAAAATTTATTAAGGGCATAATAGTAGTTTAAAGATGAACACTTTTCCTTTTTTTATATTACTATTAAATATTAAAACTTAAAGTTGGACAATGAGATTGATTTTTTCATTTTCTCATCTTAGATGCATGATGGGTGATAATTGTTGCTAAAGTACCAAATCTTCAAAGGATTGTGGTTTGAGTGTTGAGCCAACCATGTAGTTCCTCTTGTTGTGAGCGCAATTGGAGTATGCTTGAGCACATACACTCCAAGAAGCGCAACAGATTGTCAGTGCAAAGGTTGAATGATCTTGTTTAGGTTCATTACAACCTGTGCCTTCGCCATAGACAAATATTGGGCAGTTACTTGTCACCCATCATGTTGGAGGAGGTTGATCCACAATTAGATTGGACCATTGAGGTTGAGTATCTCATCTTTAGCGATGAGGACCTTGATTTGGTCGACCAGGCGGATCGAGAGGTAGAGGCAGTAGCCATGGCAGAGGAAGAGGATAGAGCATGAGACACCTTGGATGCTGGTTTGGGTGCCATTGAGTCTGAGACATAGGCAAAGATGATGGCTGCATCATCATCTAGGACCTAACTTAGATGCTTACGTAGGAGGACTGAAACTGAGTGATGCAAACTCCTTTGAGCCATAGACTTTTAGCTTTTGTTTTGATATATGTTTGGAACTTTTGATGCAATGGATTTCATATTCCATGACTATTGTATACATTTGACAACATTTATATATCTAATTGTCTTACTATTGTTATTTCTTTTAGCTAAAATTTGTGTTTATACTTATGTGATCGATGTATGTTTGTGTATGGGATCATAGTAGTTTCGATTTGATGATGTTATTGTGTCTTTAAGGTTTATTTATTAAAGGGTGCATGAAACAAGTTTTAAATACTTAAAAATCTTTGAATTTCTTGGGTTTTTCTATTTGTCGAGTCTGCATCGAGTTTCGGCTCTAAGTTCAAGTCCGAGTAAAAAATCGGCTTGTCGAGTTTGAGGTGAGTCTGAGTCTTGTAACATTAATTTCAATAAATGTTTGAGAAAATGCCAAATAGTGAAAAATGTGTTGGCATTTCAAATCGCACCTCTGGAATGCGTTTTGGAAACAAATAGCTATGTGCAGTAAACTGCTCTTCAAATTAGGAGGGGAAGCTCCCTCTTTTGCTGAGTTGCATAAAGAAAGTAAACTAAAACTAATTTTGCCTATCTTTTTGGTTCAGCTGCGAGAACACAAGGTTATAGAACTCTAGATGTTGCAGTTGAGGTTTTCCCTTTAATGAAACTTAACAACTACAACTAACCTACGCTATTGACGTTTCTAGCCTCTCAAGTAAACGCAAAGCAAGAGAGTTAGAAATGGACGAGATTGATTTTCTGACAAAGATACTTAAATAAACTTTCTTCAACATACATCTATTGAATTTCAATGCAAGCTAAAAAAGAGATCATAAAAGCATTACGGAAATATGAGACTTTATATCAAGGCAGCAAAGCACACTCAAGACTTTATTTCCTCACACTTCTAGCACAAAACAATAAACGAAAATTTGAGATTTTTATATCGGGGCAGCAAAGCACGCTCGAGACTTTATTTACTCAAACTTCTGGCTCAAGATTACAATTCCGGGACAGCAAGTTGTGGCAAAATACACGCAACATACGATCAAACCAGATTATCACTTGACACAAGACACATGTACTGAACAAGAACTTGCAGCTAAAAGAGGCATGCAAACTTGCCCTTAACACAAAGTGAACTGACACTAATCTATAACAAACATGAAGGCATAGGCTCAACAATTTCGTTATCACAAGCACGGTTAAACTAAAATGAGCAAACACTGCTCTTATTTATAACTAAGCAGAGGAGTAGGGAACCCTAAAATCTCCTTGCTTTTACAACTAAGATTTGCCAAATCGCAAGCTTTATTTCTAAACCTAAAACAAGATAAGCATCTACAACCTAGAAAGCATCTAAAAAAGGAAATGCCAACTCATTACAATTGTTTTCTTTCTTCTTCAAAGAATGGATAAGAATTGAGACCAGAATAGAAAGAAAACTGGAAAGAAAGCTTCGAGATGAAAGCTGATTTTATATCACAAGCACATCCGCTAAAAAGCGAGAAACTACCTCTCTATCAGGAGTGTTGACACTATCTATAGCCATATTTTGCTTTTCCAAGATCTTTTCCTCTTTTGCAATCAAACTTAGAGAATCCTTGACATCTTCAGCTTCTTTATGAGTTCTATTCTTGAAAAACATCGCTGCCCCAAAAGATGACTCACTAATTGATAACTTGGCGGCTCTGCAACTTTATGCTTTTGACACTTCTCTTGATTCTCCCACAGAAGATTTTTGCACAACTTTTTGTGACACTTGTCCTTTCGCTCATACCACTCCCTCTGCACATTCTTCAACTGAGATGATGACATTTTATGTCCATGATGGTACTGAAAAGCAGTTCCCAACATCATCCGTTCAGATAATTATGATACGACACTTATTTGGCTCTAAATTTGATAGGAGAGTACTTCATGCTGAAAAACTTGAAGATGTAAACTTGACTATGCTCAGACAAATTTTGCACAACTTTCTATTTTTAGCTTGCTGATTTTCTTCGCCAACCGATGAATTTTTTGAAAATTATTTTGAGATATGGGTTTTGTTCAAAATTTTGTTACAAGCAAACCCAGATCGTCTACTTTTGAAAATTTTGAGTGTAGATTGAAAAAGCAGCAAACCCTAATTTTCTCCGAAAAAGAAGAAAAAGATGGCATTTGGGTATTGTTCATGAGCACATTTTGGATGAACCCAGTTGATCAGATCTTGAAAACCTCGAAGTCTGACTGAAAAAGAAACCACTTTAAGTTTCATTGAAAAAGCTGTGATATGGGTTTTGTCTAGAAGAAGATTTGAGATAGACCTAGAAGATTGGAAGTTGAAAATTTTGAAGTTTTCTCTGACATGCAAAATAAAAAGCAGCTGCTGCAACCTTGAGAAAATCTTTCAAAAATTGTCCAGAAGATAGAACAAATATAAACCAGCTCGCTGACAATTGAAAGTAATAGCCTCCTTCTTCAAAGATTTGATGTTCTAAATAAATTTTTTGAAAAAGGAAGCCTTCTTGAGTGCTGATCTGAAAATTTATTGAAAAACCAGCAAGTTTAAGCTCTTGAATCTTGAAAAGAAGAGTTTGAAGTTTCTGCTCTATTTCTCCTTGGAGGCCACCTGCAAGAAAAAAAAAAAAAAACACACAAAGGTGCCTTAAATAAGTTTTGTCTTGAGAAAACAACTTTTTTTTGCCCTAATTCTTGAAAACCCTAATTTGAGTTTGTGCAACAAACTTTGACATTTTCTCTTCTTTCAAGATTTTGAAATTTTCAAAAATTTAACAAGGCAAGAGAAGTTGGGTGCCCTTCTTGGTTGGAGGCACCTATTTCATCCAGACTTAGTCATTTTTTCACTGTTTTCAACTTCTCCTCAATTTTCAACCCTAGTTTGATCTTGTCTCCCAGCTTCCAGATTGATCCGATGGACGAACTAAATGTTTCACCATGGAGCTTGATCGAATCTGACGACATTGTTTTGGAGACATCATCTGACAAAAACTTCATTTGACCCTTCAAATTGTCAGGTGCCTATCTCTTCCAGGGGTGCCCACTTTCTCCAGTGTTAGCCATTTTTATGATCTTCAAACTTTGCTTGTCTTCTGACCTTCAGATGAATTCACGATTCCGGGCGTTATACTGGTCAGATTGACTAGCTGACGGATTCACTGGATAGCTAAGAAGATTTTGGAAGGGGTCTTCTCGACACTGCATCTCTGAAAACTAACATCTGATGCCTCAAAACCCTAGGCACCCTTCTTGATTGGAGGTGCCCAACTTCTCCAAAGTTAGTTTTTATTTTGAGATTTTCACCATTGCTTTCGACTTTTGTCATTTTACTCACTTTTTCTCCTTTGTTCAGTCTCTGGTATCTGACGACTGCGAGCTCCGACGAGCGTGTTGATGATTGCGTTGGACAGCTTGATCAAGTTTGGCGAAGTCATGTTGGAGGTGCCTTCAGCAAATTCTATCGTTTGACCTCTTAAAAATTTGGACGCCCTTCTTCTCCAAGGGCACCCATGTTCACCAATGTTAGAATATTTTCATCATTTTTTCCTTTAGAGTTCTAAACACCTCTCATCATGGCCCTTGTTTGATCTGAGTTTGCCGAAAACTGAATGATTAGATGATTGCGCTGTCGGGCTCTCTGCGGAGCTGAGATAGATCTGACCAACATTGCTTGGGAGCTGCATTTCTGATTTTATCATTTGATACTTCAAAAAGATGGGTGCCCTTCTTCTCCAGGGGTGCCCAAGTTTATCAGACTTATAAACTTTTTTGAACTTTTCAAATTTCTTTCCTCGTTTGACGTGCTTCTATTGGCCTTGACTGTCGAATACAAAAAAAATTCTAAGGCATGGGAGTATGGGCGCCTTTCTTGACTGGAGGCGCCTGGATTCACCAGAGTTAGACAAATTTTTGCATTTTTCAAAATTTTCAACTTCTTCTATGCTTTCTCCGTTTTTCTTGCACGTTCATCGTTGACAGCTTCTGTTTGATGCTTGAACGTCTGATTCCGACACCTGGCAGCCGACTGACCTCCATTGATAACCTTGATTCTCCAGAAGAAGCTTCTGAAAAAGCAGAATAGACCCACTAGGGCAAAACTGATCTTTTCATGATTCTGACTGCACCAGCCTAATGAGGAAGTATTTTAAGCCAATCAAAATTAGTCTTAACCCTAGAAGCCAAACTTTCTATTTTTAGAAAATTTTGCCAGTATCTGTTTCTTGAGAAACCCAGAAAAACCCAGAAAAAGTTTCTATTTTTAGAAAACTGCTAAAAATAGAATTTTTCCTAAAATTTAGGGTTGAAAAACTAAAATTTGGGTTTTGTTGATTTAGACGTTTTGAACCGACCCAGATTGTCAGCTTTTGAAAATTTCAAGTTATTGACCCCCATGCAAGACACGACAAACCCCAATTTTGACCTTTTTGATAGATTTTGACAAGACTTTAACTCATTTCTTCAAAATGCCTAAGTGTAGACAAATTTTTAATTTGGGGTACAACAAAATGCAAGAAATTGATTTCACATTGATTTCAAATGTAAGACAAATAATGCAGCATATTCACTATGTAGGTCAACTGAAATCTACTCATTAATGTTGGCACACAATCAATAAATCCATGTTTACAAATACAACTCATAAAAATATAAAATATAATTGTAAGCATATGGAATTTTGTTTTGCATAGTAATAATTGTTGATATAAGTTGTTACTAATCCTATTAAAAAAATCCAAATTGTACCTTCAATTGAATTCCTATAGCTGATAATAATATTGAATTCTCCAAATTTGGGCTGTGACCACCCTTGAAGTCATGTATCTACCCAACCTAGGGTTGTGACTAGTATGTGGGATCCAAAATCCCTCCAAACTTTCAAATGCTTCCTAAAATTTTTGCTCTTACTCTTATCTCCTAACAATAATCACCAAACATGAGCGGTTGGGTGTTTGAACCTACAGGACCCTCAAAAATTTGAATTGCCCCTCTTTCCTTCCTCACGTACCCTTATATCTCCCTAAATATGCCACGGCTCACAATAATACTCCAATTAATATAGTGTGGCGGTATCTTGGGGTCTAGAGAAAAACTTAAAGATGCTACAAGTCCTCCCTATTGTAAGTCATGCCCCCTTCTAACCTATATAGCCTGCATTTCATGTATGGCTAACAAATTAATATTTATGTATTCTATTTGAAAGCTGGGCAGCCAACATGAATCAAACCTTGGGGGTAGATAATGGAAATAGCATACGAATCCTTCACCAATATTCTCAATAATGATTGTAAGAAAATGATTTAACTTGATAAATCTTCAATCTTCAACCTACAACTCTACTGGAAATCAAAGAAGCAAATCGAAAAATGACCACAAATTTGGAAATGATATTTCAATACTTCAGCAAAAATCTCCACAATTTCCAATCATTCAACACACCTGTGAATCTTGGATGAATCCACTCTCAAATTGGCTAGGAGGGTTTCTATCCTTCAAACCAATCTTTTTCATAGGGTTTTTGGCTTAAGGCAAAAAGATGAATAGTTACTCAATCTCCAAAATTCGGGTTTTAGAATAAAATGCCACGAATAAAATTTAGTTCTCGCACTCTTCTTTTTATACTCCCTTTCAATATTTGAAATATTATTTTTCATTTCCCTCTCAAAATGACTATTAATATTTCTTTTTAATTTAACTTAACATTTGGGCCCCCCAAAAGTTAATTTTTTTAATAAATTATCGAACTTTAATAAAATAAGTAATTAAATATAAGTTGCCCATAAAATGAGTGATTTTAGATAGCTTAATTGAATTAATTAATTATTCCCTCACCACATCCCAATTAGCCTGCAAGAACTA
This sequence comes from Sequoiadendron giganteum, assembly GCA_007115665.2. Classification (NCBI taxonomy): domain Eukaryota; kingdom Viridiplantae; phylum Streptophyta; class Pinopsida; order Cupressales; family Cupressaceae; genus Sequoiadendron; species Sequoiadendron giganteum. The sequence goes on along the minus strand of CM021107.1, from coordinate 472,709,675 downwards.
AAACAGACTAAAAGTCTACCAATTGATAATGCTTGTGAAGGGACATTACATGATAAGCAAGGGCAATTTTTCATTTGGTCCACATGTGTTTTTGAAACACAAATAATTATCAATATTCATGTCCAAGTGGAAGGTGGGAAACAAGGTGGAATGTCAAATTTTTTAGAACACATTTATTTTTGACTATTGAGGTATAGTGCACACATATTCAGGAAATTTATTTTTGACTACTGAGATACAGTGGATAGTTATTCAGGAAAACCCTCAGTTTTCCTGTGTATGCATATTAAAGGCTTATGCCATCATAGGAAGTCATGACTTGTAAGAGAGGTATAGCATAACTTGATTGTAGACATAACTAAACTAATGTTAATATAGATTATTAGATGATGAAATTATTTTAAGAGATGTAATCATTCCAATATAACTGCCAGTTTCTTCCTGTATAAATGTGTGGTCAAGGTTGAATCTCAATTGATGAATACATTTCCACACTCATACAACCTTGTAAGGAAAAATAACTTTTATCATTAACTCCTCCATTTTGTCTACCATATTCTACCAGGAGTTTCTTGATAATGTGGTAGATGTTGTTCAATTATAAGAATAATCATTATTCTTGTTGACTGGACAGATATATTGAAAGTGCCGGAGTACGTGGAGAGATTCCAACCACTTTCAGAAATCTACAGAAATTGAAGAAAGTGTGAGATTCTGCTACAATTCACAGCCTGTGTTCTTTATGTTAGATTTACAGACTTCATCATATTTTTCAGAGGGTGGGCATCCTTATATTTGTTTGGTCTTGCAGATGGGCATCTGATAATCTATTTACAGGTGCAATACCTGATTTCATTGGAAGCTGGACTGATCTAATTGAATTGTAAGATACTTTTTCTGCGCAATTTAGAATTTATGGTTTTTACTTTTTAGTAAATGTACATCATTTGGAAATCAGTCTAATGTGTGAGTTCAGAATACACTCATTGCATATACCTTCATTTAGTATTTGTATGCTCATGCATGTGTGTGTTTTCACGGTAGTCTGGTTTTAATCACCATATCACAGCACATTGACCTTGTAACTTCAGTTCCAATAGAATAGTAGTTATACCCTGATGTTGCAAGAGAAAATTGCTATTGTAAGATACATATATAAAATGACACATACATAAAAAGAATGAAAGGGTGTATATATGCATCTGTTTGTGTGTGACTGCGGACACTAGTTCTTTGATGTGACAACTTCTTCAGCATTTGTTTATAGACAGTAGAGTTCTATTTTTCTGCAGTAACTGTTAATCTTGTTCTTTGCTGCACAATCCAGTTAAGCAATTCCTGGAATGGAAAACTGGCAGAGGATGCCAAAAACTTTAAAATACTGTGTTTTTTGAGTTTACTTGTGCATATGCCACAACCTGAACATATATTATTCTTAATATAACTTATGTAGTTTGAACATACCTTGTGCAAGCATACCCTATGACTGTTTGAAGACAAGGTTTCTTGGTGGTGGTTCGTGAATGCTAAAGGGACTTTAAATATATCTACTTCTGACGTTGATTAGAAAAATATTGTTACAGATGTATTAACTCAAAATGGTGATTTGTTGGTACACCTAACATTATGTCTACATCTTGTGACAACCTAACTAAAATTTCTAGTGCATATAATTTAGAACATTTAGTTTATGGAAGAACCCGATTATAGATTGGTATCCTATCACTGAGGCAGCAATATAACTGAATTGGGAAAATAGATTCTTAAATTATACTGACTGCGTTCTGAAATGAAGGATTCCTCCAAGAGGACATAAAAGAATCTGTTCTCACCTCCGTTTGTAAATATTTTTATCAGGTTATATCATTGGTGTTGAAATTTTCTCTGCTCTTGACTACTATTTTGAGGTCCAATCTGTTTCTGTTCTATAGATCTAGGTATATATGTTGACCAATTAGTTATGCAGGAAGATTCGGGGAACTGCTCTCAAAGGTCCAATTCCTTTAAGCTTCTCCAACTTAACCTCTTTGACGACTCTGTACGTGTTGGTTCATTGTAATTTTTTGTGTTTATGCTCATCCTGTCTTTGTTTAATTGATATTCAAATACAAGGAAGTAAATAAAATCATTAAGTGGGCTGAATATCTCCATTTTTTGAGCCATTTTGTGTATTTTTATCCTAGCAGGAGAATAAGTGACTTAACTTCAGGTGACACGTCGTTGAAATTCTTACAAGGCTTGAAGAAATTAACTCAATTGTAAGTAAAATAACCTGCACCTCAATGGAGAGTCAATTGTTTATTACATAGCATTTTCTAACATATTATGTGTTGTGCAGAGTCCTGAGAAACAACAAGATTTCTGGTGAAATCCCTTCATATGTTGCAGAATTGAGTGAATTAACATACTTGTAAGCATAATGTTGCATTATGCCATATTATTTTATTTTTCTTCCTTTTTATCGTTTATTTAGCATGGTCATTATTTTCCATTGATAAATAGGATAGTGCAGACACAGTAATTGTAGATTCATTACATTCAAAAGAACAATCAGACTAATTTCTCACAGTATTACTTGATGTAGGGAAAAAAATATTACACATGCTCAGCTACCTGCATAAGTAAATCACTGAGACATACTATCTTATTGAAATATACTCAGTTTTTTCCCAATTTTTTCACACAAACTTCACTTGTTACTTGTTAGTGTTAGCCCAATGTAAAGATAAGCAAACTGAAAGTAACCTTTCACTTTTTGATCACCTAGATCTCGGAGTGGGCAAGGTGAGAGCATACGGTGTAAGGGGGAATGATTATAATATGAGATATGCTGGAAGTACAAGAGCTATTGGTGGCAAGCCAACCAATAGAGAAAATGTAAATACTTGGCGACAAAGCCAGCCACTTCCACTTTTCAATGGGCTACAAGAAAGAAAAGTAAAGCAAATAACTTGGCGACATAGCCAACCACTTTCACTTTTCAATGGGCAACAAAAAGTAAAGCAAAACTCAACCACTTATCGAACGGGAGTGTAATACAAAATACTGAAATGAGAAAGCTGATTAGTACTACTATATTAGCATTACAATATAATGTTAGATTTAGTATATCATGAGAGAATCAAACAATATGAAGCCCAAGTGTTAGATATCCATCTCTATGACATTACAAATGACTAGGCATCATGAAAGTATGATAAAACAATGAAATTCCAGGTCTGATATGAAGGAGCAGCAATCTGATATGTCAGAACAACGTGCACGAACACCAACCAGCAACCTTCAAATACATATATCTCTTCAACGTCACCTCCGAATTACCTCAAACTTGTTGCAAATAATGCCAAAGAGCTAGGCGTCCAATATCAAGTAGCAAGCCACCACCCAAAGGTTTGCAAATGTCTGGCACACAAACCAATGCACCAACAACCAAGGAAGTACGGCCCCCAAGAAGGGCGACCAGCAGCAAAAATCCAATCCTCCACCAAATGGCCTCAAGTATATATGGGGTTTTTTGTGGAGTGAAATAAATTAAACTATATTTGCCCTATTTTTTGGCCTCAAGTATGAGTACAAGACTGAGATCAGCTCTTATCTCATAGACAAGATTTTACATTTCATGACTCACAACTGATGGGATCAATAACTAATCTAAACACAACAAGCACTTATACCCTTGGCTAAAAGTAGAAATCAGCAAAGTCAGTGTATACAGAAGTTTATGAAATAAACTAATTTAATACACAATTATCATTAGATTTCATAAAGCAAATTGCTGTAGGCTGGAGCTGCATATGAAGCTACAACTCGGTGAGTGACACCAATAAAAAGCATGACATTATTCTTCACGTCTATTTTTAGAAATTTTGACTTTTGACGTTAATTTTACAAGACTTTAACCACGTTTACAAAATGCCTTAATGAAGCAAAAATTTTAAATTTTGGGCATAACAAAATCCAACTATTGTGTTGAGGTGAGTGCTTGTCAATATAATCTTGGACCCAACCTTATTCACACAAGTGTGCACCTACATTTTTCAGCCTTTGATCTCCTTTAGTCAAGAGCGTATTCAACAACCAAATTGTTGTTTTTTTTTATTAGGCATGCCCTAAAGCATTACAATACTCTTGATTATTTTAGGATCATGTCCCCTTATCAAGAACGCCCTTGTGAATGTTAGTATATTTCTTTGAAACTTCTTTATTAGGTGTGCACACCTCTTCATAGTGTTACCATTTTGAATTAAAACAACACCCTTTGAAGTGCACCCCTTTGTATGCAATTTAGATTTTGATTTGGAATTCAAATTATCTCTTTTAGATGCTCACCCATACACACTCCACACTTTTGATTTTCACCACACTTAGGTGCTTGCTCTTCGAAATTCACTCATTGAAGTGCTTGCCTATAAATGACAATTCTCATGATGTTTTCAGGTTAAATCCATTCCAAGCACACCCCTAAATATATAGAAAATGTTTTGATTCTTCCTTGACCAAGTACACCCTCAAAGTAGTTTGTCTCCAAAATTTGGCTTTAGATTTTTTTATCAGGTGCACCCTCAAAAACATTGATTTCTATTTCAAAACTTCCTTTATTAGGCACACCCCTCACAATATATCTTCTACATTTACATTTAAAATTCAAATTCCTTTATTGAGGTGTGCACCTAACAATGTAAATTCAAGGATTTGATTTCTCTTTATACAAATGCACACATTTCAATTGGAATCAATCCTTATGACAAGTCAATCTAATTATACCTATTTCTTTATATTTAAGTCCATTCCAAGCACACCCCTAAATACATAGAAAATGTTTTGATTTTGCTTTGATCAAGTACACCCTCAAAGTAGTTTGTCTCCAAACTTTGACTTTACATTTTCTTTATCAAGTGCACCCTAAAACACATTTATTTCTATTTCAAAACTTTATCTGGCACACCCTGACAATATATCTTATATATTTAAATGTTAAAGTCAAATTCCCTTATTGAGGTGCCACTTAACAATTTAAATTCAAGGATTTTATTTTGAAAACTTATTTCTTTATATAGGTGCACACTTGTCAATGGAAATCGATCCTTATGACAAGCCAATCTAATTCTACCTTATTAAGTGTGCAATTGACAATGCCATTTCAGAATTAGAGTTTTGAAGTTGTATTCTCTTCATAGTGTTGTGCCCTTGATCTCCCGTCTCAGCCATTTTTGCAGGGAAAAACTTTCTTTAGGTAAGGTGGTGCCATTTGGTGTGACAATCCTTCAATTCTGCTGGGCATGGAACTAAGGATGACCATTGAAGGTTCTTTCTGTGGTCCTTGCAATGATACAGAAGAAAGATGACAAAAAAAAAATAGAACAAATAAGACTCTCAACTTGATAATTGGCATCATACAGAAAATTTCGTATGGGTACGATACATGCAGAATAACTTAATGCAACAAATTTTGTGTCATCGATGGTTTGAAATTTCACATAAATTGAATTTCTTCTAGTAAATTATATAAGATTTTGGTATCTAACTCCAAATTAGAGAATTGGTTCCATTTTGTTCTTTTTGTTTTTTTAGGTATCTTCTTGGTTATAATTAAAATAATTCTCGTCCCTTGATTTGTTTGTCAGTTGCTTATCATTTATGGTTGTGATAATTCTTTTGGCAATTTCAATGTTCCATGATGCATTCCAACTCTTGATTAGAATATTTTGCAATTGATTAAGCAACATTTCAGAAGGCCATCATAGCAATAATTGTAGGGATTGATTTTATGGTATTCAATAAGTGATAGTGTTGTTAGGCAAAGCTTGAAGGGCTAGAAATTTGAAAAAAATAAAATCTGATGTATCTCGTGAATGATCTTATTTGTCTATATCTACTTATTCTGAACTATTTGTTGTGTCAGGGACTTGAGTTTTAATAATTTTACAGGAGAGTTTCCTGCTTCACTTCAAAATTTGAGGTCTTTGATGTTTCTGTAAGTGACTTGCTTTAAAAAAATCTATTTCTTTGAACTTTGAATCATAAGTATATTCACAACTCACAAGTATGCACATTCCAAAATTATCTTACTTATCTCATTATGGTAATTGATAAAGTGGACCTCTTTGAACACAATTCATATTGCACTAATTGCAGGTTTCTTGGAAATAATAACCTGTCTGGGAAGCTTCCTTCAGAAATGAGTTCATCCCTTATATACATGTAAAATATTTCTCTCTCTCTCTCTCTCTCTCACACACACACACACACACACACACACACACAAAATAAAAAATGCACAAATTTAAGCCCATTCATCCCTTATATACATGTAAAATCTTTCTCTCTCTCTCTCTCTCTCTCTCTCACACACACACACACACACACACACACACACACACAAAATAAAAAAATGCACAAATTTAAGCCCATGGATCCCTGCTGTGTGTGTAAATTAGTGCATATAATACGCATGTATGTTCTCATTGACTGCCCAACATACATGCGTCAAGACTGTTGAACATAAAAAAATTGAACATGCAAAGGAATGTCCCTACCAGAAGAAGGCCAATAAGCATTTGGGTAATGTTCTTCAGTGAGGGCGAGGCATGTTGGTCTGATGGTTGGTTACTACATGAATTCCAATTGAAGGATATAATGTGTGCACTCAAGACAGCTCCAACAACATGGCTAAGTATAACCAAGAAACTTGATCTAATTCCTAAGAGAGTCTAGTTGAGATTAGTTCTTTATAATGTCTTTGTTATACCCAAAATGAAATTTTTGGCATTCTGCTTAAATTGAGCTAAACAACGTAAAAATGCCATCTAAAGTATGTTTTAGGTCAAACCAAATATGAAATCTTTGTGGGTTTCTGTCAAGGAACCTATGGTTAAAATTTTGAAAAAATGAAAATTAGGGTTTTACACCCCTATTTTTATGGAAACCCTAAAAAATAGGACCTTCCCGGAAATGATTGAAAATAATTCTGATAGGATTAATTGCCTTCACGATCACACTGATCAAGTCAGAATTATCAAAAATATGTTTTACTCTGGTGGGTCTATTTCTATTTTTCAGGAACAAAGTTAGGAGCTCCGCAGCCATTAATGGCAGATTGGCCAGTACCAGGTGCTGAAAGCTAAACCTCAAAAGCTTCAACGAAGAAACCATGGCGGAAAAGGATGAAAATGACGCCGTTCAACGAAGGAGATTCTCAAAACAGAAAAGGCCAAAATTTGGCTAAGTCTGGAAGGTGCACGTTTTGTCTACCAAGGCAAAACACAGTCTACAGTGGTTAAAAGCGCCCCTCTTGAAGAAAGGCGCCCTTGGACCTCAGAGGGCAAATCAAATCATTTGGCATTGTCAAAACAGTCATCCTCTTCACTTTCATACTGGCTCGACAACGAAACAATCAGCAAGATCATCTGATTCAGGGATCATTGACCAACCGTCAGCGAAGTATGGAGGATCCATTGACGACAGAAGTGCCAAATTAGAGAGCTTCAAGGTAAAAGCGCCCCTGCTGGGCAGGGGCGCCCCTCAGTTGCAGACATTAGATGAATCCAGAAGTTGCAGCTCTATACATGATATCTTTCCAGCTTCCTCCCGGCTACGTGATCAATCTAACAGCAAGTCCATAAGACACACCAGACGATCACGAGGTGAGATCAAGCAGAAAAAGCCAAATTTGAAAAACTGGAAAGATAAGCCAGAAAATGGCTAAGGCATGGCTAAAAGCGCCCCTCTCAAGGAAAGGCGCCCTTTCCTAAAGGTATCCAGATTCAGCCAGAATCTTCACTGCCTCCCAGGATGACCTTCTCAGCTATGACCTATCTCGTCAGCGAGACTATCAGCAAGAACTTCCGACAAATCAATCGACTGATGGAGAAGGTCAAAGACTGGCAGTCCACAACCAAGATGAAACCAAGCAAAAGCTAAAAGCGCCCCTGCTGGCCAGGGGCGCCCTTTAGTTTGGAAGGCCCAAAACTTGCCAGCTGCCACTGCAAAGTCAGGCATCGTGAACAAGACTGAACCAGCTACCCGACGCATCGTCAAGCAGAATCATCTGATTCATCAAACATCGGGAACGTCAGATCAAAGCAAAAAGGGTCTGAAAAGGTCAAAACGAAGAACGAGTCAGTGAAAATTGACTAAGGCATTGTCAAAAGCGCCCCTTTCAAGAAAAGGCGCCCTTCTTTCTGGAGACCTAAACTCAGTTTTCTGAGTTAACCTCTCCCAGGCATATCTAATCATATTGATCCTGCCTCAACAACAGAACTGTCGGATACTGCTCGAGATCAACTGAGTAACCTGAATCGAAGATCAAACAGGAGTACTTCAGCTTGCAAAATAGACAAAAATGATCGAACTCAAGGTTGGACGCCTAAAGGAAAATCAAACAGAAATGTTGACTTGAGTTAGCAAATTTGGAGCCAAAAAAGAGAAAAACACTCCACAATCAGTGAAAATCATCTTTTGGAACTCCAAATCAGGCCTGAATGATGAGTTATCTTCCATACTTTGTGGATCTTAACCCTAATTGCCTTATATTCATGCTAGGCGTCCCTTTCATCATTATTCTTTTTGCAGGTTGAAGGATAAAACATCAAATAGCTCCCAAGAACAAGTTTTCAAGATCTGGTAGGGGTTTTGAACGGATCTTCAATATTTTTGAAGATCATTGGCAGTAAAAGCATTCTTCTCCCAAGATTGTTTCCAAAGATAGATTATTGCAAAGTGGCAGTTTATAACTTCCAATCCATCTTCTATCTACTTCCTCTACTTCTGTCTATATTTCTTTTGCATGTCACAGGAAATGACAGATTTTCACAGATCTGACCAACTGGGTATGATCAGCACAGCTTTTTCAACAAAACCCACATGGTAGATTTTTTTAGAAAAAGTAGCCCTGCTGCCCCTATTTTTTAGGGTTTCCGAAAAAAGTCATAATATTGAAAAACAGACAAATTGGGTTTGTTTGGCTTTGAAGCACGAACAAAACCCATGTGTTAGATTTTTCTGAGAAAAATCACTTTCTGGTGCCCTTGCTGCCTCTGCCACCGAAGGGCTCTTGCATGTCAAAGAAAAACTCATTTTTTCGAATTTCTGACGAGTTGGGTCTGTTTAGAAAATCATTCTTAACAAAACCCATGTCTCAGAATTTTTCGTAAAAACTACCCCCGGCGAGGCTATTTTTAGCAGTTCCAGAAAAGTGCAGAATAGGGTCAAGTGCCCAGTCAATATTCAAGGTTTTCAGAATGCAGTACTCTCAGGTACAATACAAGACAAAAACGGTCTTATACCATGATTACCTGAAAACGACTGATACAGACTTATGGCAGAAAAATCCAGAGGTCAGTTTTGAAGACTTGGAGGGCATGAATCAAATCACATTGCAGAACATCGAAGAATCCGATTTGTTTCAAGCAGCATCTATTCCAATCACCTTACAAAGCATCGAGCTTGTAATTGCTTGCACTAAGCATTACAACCCGACTACAAGAGAGATCCTGTCAGTAGACGGGAGGGTGATTTGCAGCTTGAAGCCGGTGGACATAGAGACTTGTTTTGCAATTCCACCATGCCCTACCAAGAAGGTCATATCAGTGACAGAATGCGAAAAGGCATTCGAGGCTTCGAAGGACAAGTGTTCGCTTATAATGGCTGAACATTGGCTGAAAACAAAGAGAAACAGCTTGCCCAGATTGGTTGGTAGAGGAGAATTCAAAGACGAGTACGGAGTGCTAATCACCCTACTCAGCAGAATCACTGGACAAGAGGAGGGAAAATCCTTCCAACCGTGGATGTTCTACATTATTGGCAAGATAATCAGCAGAAAAGAACGTTACGACTGGGCCTCCCTGATCAGTGACACACTCCACCAACAATTCACCGGGTTTCTAGAAGAGCACCGTTTCCACATGTGTTCATACTTGGTCTACCTGATAGCCTTCCAAGGCGATTTCAGAACATTAAACACTGTGGGAACCCTGGGTGTGCAAAAGGTACAAGAATACTTTCCTCGCTTGGAGTTCACTCTAGAGGAAAGACATTTCAAAAGAATAAATGACCTTTTTACTATGCACACCGTGCATGAGCTAGACCATGAGATGCACGTGCGTATGTCACCAGCAGCTAAGGCAGCAATGGTGGACAGGTCGGATTGGTTCATACAATTCCCCACTTTCACCTACATACGCGTGTATGGCTATAATAGCCACCCCGCCATGATGCCACGTTACCCCTCAGATAGGGTAGTGATCATGGAATTCTTGAGGCAATTGGCCGAGGTTCACTCTTACCTTCGCGTAAAGAGAAAGACTGCAGTGAACTTTCCTTTTCAGATGGGACTCTACAGATGCAGGACGGCAGCCGATGCAAGGTTGATAAGCCAAGAAATAGTGAGATTTAATCTCAAGTACCTCATCCACAGGAGGCCATCCTATGACCCCAGAGGCATCTTCGCAGCTCACCTTGAGCAAAGATCATCACATGAACCTTTCATGGAAGATTTTTGGTTCAACTGCGAGGATGAGTTCGAAGTGAGAAGAAGGAACCATAGCAGAATCAAGCTCTCGCAGATTGCAGAATTCATGTCAGAAGACATCGAGGGCTTATCTGAGGACGAAGAAGAAGTTATTCTGTCTTCCTTCTTCACGGGTTTAGTCGATTCACAACCACTCGGCAAAGTAGACTGGTACGCGAAAGAGAGTACGTCTATTGAGGAAAGAATGGGTAGAGTAGTTCGACACAGTCAACTCTACCTGGACAGTAAAAGGACAAGGAAGGTAGTACTTCCCCGATCAGAGCCGCCAGCGGTTCAGTTTACACTACCTTCCACGTCTAGGAGGAAACCCAGACAGAAGAAGATGAGCTTTCCTCCAGAAGGAATGCGGATGTCAGGGAGCACATGGGGGAGAAAAGGAATTGCCAGCACAAGCCGGCAAGAGGTACAGGTGGAGACAACCACCAATTTGCCTGAGACAGTTGAGACCGCTGCAACTACACAAGAACCAGTGATTGAAATAATCGCTGTAGAGATGGAAACCATTGTAGAAGAAGTTGCAGCAGAAGCGGTGCCAGTGATAGAAACAGAGCCACCAGCTTCACCACCATCACAGAGGTCACAAAGTCCTATTGATTTGGACTCGCCACCACGAGACATTGCCACGGCACAGTCTCGTTCTTCTAGCATTCAGGGGACCTATGTTCCTCCTCCCAGCGATGCTAGCCGAGATTCTATCTGGCTGGAAAGCTCGCTTGGGAGGAAGAGGGAGAGGCCTTCTTATCAGCTTGACTTCTCTGAATTCCATCATGTCCCACAAGACATGCCGGTAAAGAAGTTGAAGAAGCAGACGCATGTAGAAAAGAATGCAGAGAACGAGTTATCATAGAGACTGCTGCCCCACCTGAAGACAAAGATATACATAATGTGAGGGTTGAGGATTTCACGCTTTCAAAGGTGAACCTTGGAAAGACCACTCGACAGGTGGAGGCAGACCTTCTTGGAATTGCCTCGGCGAGTGTCAAAGAAAGGATGACAAAAGATGGACAAGACAAAGCAGCCTTGAAGGCTGAAATCCGTCAGCTAAAGTTGTACATTTCTAGTTTGATACATGACACTCCAAACTCCTCGGCTTTGCCTCAAGGACTGTTGGATCTCCCAGCTGAAAGAAACCATCATCAGTTGATTACATACGGTAAACACTTGAGACGTCAAGTGGATGAGTTTGTCGTCAAAGGGCGGTGTGTGTTGACAGAAGCATATCAGCTGAGAGACAGAGCACATGGACTTCGATCAGAAATCCAGAAGTCAGATGTAAAGGCAGCTCAAGAGAGGCCGAGAGAGGAGGCGACAGTTGCTGATTTGCAACAAGCATATGAATCAGTTACGACCACAGAAAATAAACACCATCTCTTTGAGTGGAAAGAACAGGTGGCATACAAGGTGAGAGCCTATGATGCCAACTCTGTGGAGCTGATTGACTATAGACGCTTCGTCGCCAATATTATCAACTTCGCAAGAACGTTGGTAATATCCTTCCCGGAGTTAGAATATCAGCGGGAAGGAGGAGAATATGTGGAACTTGAAACAGTGCAGACACGATTCCAGGAGGTCATCCGATCTTCATTCCTTGAAGATCCCAATGGCTGCAAATTAGCCAAAATTGCAGCCATGTCCGTCCAGTTAGATGAAGCAGCTGCCCAATGCATAACCTATCATCAGCAGCTTGCGACGGGTGAAGAAATGCTTAGACGCCACATAGTCATCTTGAAGAGCATTAATTGCCCGGAGGCCGAAGAGGTCAATGACTGGATAGAGACATTGTTGACCAGTGGTGAAGAGGTGTAAAGCACCAAGGGAGGACGTCCTACCCTCCAAATAGCATTAATTATGACTGAAGTCAACTTGATGCCTCTTTCCAAGTTGACTCCAGATCTCCACAGATCATGCATGTCAGATCCCACTAATCTAGGATGTCTATTTGACTCCCACGATTTGTGGATCTCAGATCTCCTCAAAAGGTGGATGTCTATTTGGAGACACATTTGTAACATAAGTTCACTTTTAGTTAGGTGTCAGTCAACTGAGGTAGACTTCCAGTTTGACTTTTGTTTAGTTTCAGTTAACTGAAGTAGATTTCCAGTTAACTGTTTGCTCACCTACTTTTAGACATAGAATAATATCTTGCTGATTGGCAAGAACTGTTTGTTAACTCAAGGAGATTTTAGGGTTGCCTACTCCTTTGAGTTTCTATAAATAAGAGCCTTAGGTTCTTTATTTGTTTAACCTTTATTTGCTAGCAAAATTGCTGCGCCACTGTTGCCAGAGTTCGCTTGTTTATATCTGTTCACTCTTGGATGAGAGTTCGTTGGTTGATCGCAATTGTGCATGATTTCGTGCCTTTGCTGTCCCGACCTTTGTAATTCTTTGAAGAACCTTGAAGAAATAAATCAGATGGTGCAAGCTTGATTGATCTAATTATTTGAGTTATTCAAAGTCTTGTTTTTAAATAGTGCATTGTTTCAATCTCCTCCTTGGACAGGTGTCGTCGCCTCCTTGGATATTTTGTCATCGATCATTATCGTTTGATGTTGTTTAATGACCTCTCTTGTAGCCTAGACTTTGGACAGGTGTCGTCACCTCCTCCGGAATCTTGTTAGAAAGGCCATCGTTCCTTGTTGTTTCCAGTGAGCTGCTTCCAAGCCTATACCTCGGATAGGGGTTCCTCCTCCTTGGCAAGTCTCAGATCCAGTTTACCATAACAAGTGTTTGCTTGTATCGAGCCCTATCTTGGTATATATCCGAAGGTTCAGAGCCTCGGCCATATTCCATTGAGACGGAGGATTCAAGTGATCCAACCATACCATTTCGCTCCTACGCCCTCATGCTTTGTTTATCTTGAGGAGGTAGGATAGTTTAGAAGCTTAGTTAGTCGTAGTTAAGATCTGCGGAAACCAGAGAAAAAGCTTAGCTACGGCGCATTGGTTTATGCACCCTTGTGTCCTGCCGCTGAGTAAAAAAGATAGGAAATCTTAGTACACCCCTTTTTTACAGTAGAAAATCAGCAAAGAGAGATCTTCCTCTCTATAATCCGAAGAGCATGTACTAACACACTTGCAATAGCTGTCCGTTTCCAATAAGTACTCCAGAGGTGCTAATTGAAACGCCAACAGTCTCCTTACTCATTGTGGCAGCAGTCTCCTCTAAACTACTGTCCTTTGAAGGCCAATTACTTTTGTTTTGCAAGGTGAAAGTCTTGAATGCATGAAAACACAACAAAAAAAGAAGTCTGATCCGAAAATTCTGGACACTAATAAGAATTAATATTGTAGATAGCTAGGTTTATTTCCAGAACTAAAGAAAATAAATTATAAGATTTGATTGTTAAAGCCCAAAGCATACAATTACATGTCGGTTAAAAAAAAACCATACCTACTTCAAGAAATAAATTATAATAAGAACAAGATTTCAATTTGGAGTGTAGAAAATGGTGAAGGATGAAAATCTTCATTCTGCACTGCCCCCTTCACCCATCTCTAATTCTTTGTTAATGCAAAATTTTCTCTTTTTTGTAACAACCTGGAGGCAGATTTTCAGTGATTGAACCAGGGGGGTATTTGTCAGATTGTATAGGGGAAGTAGAATTCCAACTACAGTATTGCATAAATTCTTTCCTTCATAAACTGCCTTTTCTGTAGAATTTGTTTAAGCACAATGCATTTATCTATGGAGCCAATAGTGTTCAACTGTAGTGGAGAATCTTAGATTAAACCTATTGAATTGCCTATGATTTTCTCTACCAAATATGAAAACCTTTGCTGTAGGAAGTTAAACCTTATGTCAATATGTGTCATCAGCTTTGAAAAGTCATCCTTTACTTGGACTTCCATTTGAAGCTACACTTCTTCCAACTTTCCAGCACTAGGCAATTAAACTTTATAAATTAAGTCATTACTTGGCAGAATTCTGTATTTTTAATAAAAAGTCACTAATGCCCCTAGTATGTGCTTCCTTTCTCTCGAAGTTATGGTGTTATTTTAGTGATTTCCTTCAATATGGTTTTCCATTATTGGACAAGAAAATTGTAATGTCCTTGTGCGCGAGTGATGTGCCCCGGTGGCCACGTGTCCGTTGGGTTTGCGTAAGGCCCCGAATTCTCCGCTGGTGGCTTCGGTGGTGAAAGATCTTCCCTGGTTGCCACCCTTAAAACCTTGGGTAGCCGCCCTCACTACTAGGCTGGTCTTTTGGTGTAGTGGTTGGGCCTTAGTGGTATTAGAGCCGAGGTCTCGAGGTCGAGACCCACGGAGCGTGGTGGGCTATAATGTCCCTATGCACGGGTAATGTGACCCACTACAGCAAAAGACCGGCCTGGTAGTGAGGGTGGCTACCCAGGGTGTTAAGGGTGGCAACCAAGGAAGATCTTTCACCACCGAAGCCACCACTGGAGAATTTGGGGCCTTATGCAAACCCAACAGACATGTGGCCACCAAGGCGCATCACTCACGCACAAGGACATTACAGCCCACCATTCTCTACGGGTTTCGACCTCGAGACCTCGGCTCTGATACCACTAAGACCCAACAACTACACCAAAAGACCAGCCTAGTAGTGAGGGTGGCTACCTAGGGTGTTAAGGGTGGCAACTAGGGAGGATCTTTCACCACCGAAGCCACCACCAGAGAATCTGGGGCCTTACGCAAACCCAACGAACATGTGGCCGCCGGGGCACATCACCTGCACACAGGGACATTACAAAGATTCACACCTCTTACAACTTATGTAGCCTTCTTCTTTTGGAGTAGAAGCAGTTTTCTTTGCTTGAGATCCTTATTTATCATTTCTTACACATATTGTGGACACACTTTGAGACACATGGTATAACCAATTCATATATCATTAAAAGATTCGCTTTGTTTTGGTGTTGTTCCCATTGCAGCCTTTGTTCCCACTCTCCCCTCTAGAATTTGTTTGGTCCTATAATAGTAGGTTCACAATCCTAGAGTAGTGATCCATCCTAAAGGCCAAAGAGTTGTTTTCAAGAGGATGGAACATGGGCTCATCAACAAGGTATGGATTACTAAAGGCCAATTTTTGAGAGTGGTATTCTCTCCTTCACTTTGTTGTACTTGTACCCAAACCATTTTTTTTGCTTCACTAAGGCATTTTGCTTAAAATGGTCTAAACCTTGTTAAAAATGATGTCAAAACACAGTTTTTGGGAAAATCAAGTATGGGCTTTGAGTCAGTGTGATGTCAAGAAGATGTTGGCAAAATTTGAAAAAGTTGAAAATTAGGGTTTCTGGAACCCTGTTTTTAGGTCAAAAAACCCTAAAAATTGAAACTTGTCAGAAATGACTGAAAATTGTTTTGATTGGCTTATTTTGATTCACGGTCACAATGGTGAAGTCAGATTCAGTTAAAACTCAATTTAAGTCTGGTGGGTAATTTTTCGCTTTTTCAAGTAAAAAGTTAAGATCTCCGAGGTCAATAATGGTAGATGGCCAGGTGCCAAGTGTCGAAATCTAAGCTTGAAATGCTTCGATAAAGATTCTATGGCGAGATATGTCTGAAATGATACTTCATCTCGGGGGGGATTTTGGTCGAGGTGAAAATGGTGAAATTTTTTCTCTAGAGCAAAAGCGCACCTGTTAGCAGGGGTGCCCTTGATTTCAAAGGTCCAGATCAACTTTTTGAGACTTGTCACTTCCGAGAGGACTTCTCCGGAATCCTGCCAGCTTCGCGATGAGCCTACCAGCCAGTCCAACAGATTTGTCTAGCACTTGAAACTGGAGATTGAACGTGAAACAAGGGAGATCGAAAAATGACTAACATTGGAGTGAAAAGCGCACCTCTTAGCTAGGGGCGCCCATCTTTTTTGTTGGTGTAATAACTAACACCTCTGGTGTGTAAGTTAGAATGGACAGCTATGCACACTGCATAATGAGTGCTCTTCAAATTAGGAGGGGAAGCTCCCTCTTTTGCTGATATGCTTGGAAAAGTAAAGTATTCTAAATCCTATCTTTTTTATCTCAACTGGAAGAGGCACAAGGTTAAGAAAACCTAGAACGTTGCAGCTAAGGATTTTCTGGTTTTGTAGATCATTTAACTACAACTAAGCTAAGTACTTTAAATCTATCCAGTTTCCTCAAGTAAACAGAGCATGAGGAAATGGAGCAGGAATGTAATTACACGATAAACTTCTGGTAAGATTCACAACGTGAAGGCAAGGTGGCACAACTATTTGCTTGGCTGAATAATTTTATTGAAACAAACATCAAAAGATAAGCTTTAGGTACAGATTCTAAACTTGAAGGCAAGGTGGCACGACTATCTTCTCAATCTGAATAGGCTTATTGAACACAAACATAAGGTAAGCAACTGGGACAGTGTGCTGCATAGACGAGACACGCATACAACAACGATCAAACCAGCAACCCCATTTAACTAGGATGAGCATTCACCATAACAACTGCATGAAACCCGAGTGGCATAACAATTCATCATCACAATAAACACTCTTGAACAGATACAAAATAGGCAATATTATAGGCAAGGCGGCACAACATATATTACTCTCTCGTGCAAAAGTTCTAATTTACAAGGGTGAACCAATCTTGAGAATAGGCATGTTGCTGACAACGCAGCAATTCTTTATCACAAGGAAAAGTTAATTACAAATGAGCAAAGAGCTCTTATTTATAGACATCAAGGTGTAAGCAACCCTAAAATCACCTTGAGTTAACTACAGTCCTACAGTGTATGCAAGATCTTATTTCTAAACCTAATTGAATGAAACTACACCGTTAACTGAAAAGATACCATCAGTTAACTAAAACAAGACTCAACAAAATGGACATGTGCAACATGCACATCCTTATTGAAATGAAAACTAACTAATAACTCCAACTATACAAAGATGTTTCCAAGAAAGACATAGCGTGCAATGTGAAGCAACGAGTTAACTTGGAAAGAAGCATCGAGTTTAACTCCTGTGTCTAATGTCTATCTTGGAAAAGGTGGGACGCCCTGAACTGAAGTTCACTGGCCCTGATCTCAAGCAACCCCTCTACGAGGTTAGTGACTGCATCACCATCTAGAGGTCGTCACATGTCTCAACTGTCAATTCACTGCTTGTCAGCAACACAAACAAAACCTGGAAATCTTTGCACACTTAAACTGGCACTTCATTGACTGGTAACTTTGGCGGCTCTGTAATTGAAGTGATGACCACTGTTTCTTCTGCAACTTGACGCTTCTCACGTTTTTGACGCTTTTCTCTATGGAAGAGTGTTGCATGATGAAACTGCAAAGTTTGACTGCGAACACTTTGGTTGTGAGAAATGCAAATGAAGTTGTTGCATACGCATAAACCCAACGGTATCAACCCTCTAAACTGGTCTTGGAAGGCAATCAGATATACGAGGCATGAAACCATGTGGACTTGAGTGACTACGCCTGTCAACCATCCACATGCGCTTGATACAAATTGGTGTTAGCTTTACTGATGAAATCATGAATTAAGACTGACTTAGTCTTGAATTCAATTTGTGTGAACTGGATTCAGAAAAACTCGCCTGTTGATTGTGAACACAGCTATGTTCTGACAACTTTCTCCGGAAAGCCAAAAATCACTCTAGATAAGGCTAAAAATAGCTTGTCGAAGGGCAATTTTCACAAAAAATTTTGAGACGTGGGTTTTGTGCAGAATCAAATTCTAAGATGACCCACAACGTTAGAAATTCGAAGAAATGTGATTTAGGCCCGTATGCAAAAGGTTTTCAGTTGAGATCTGAGGGGCTGTGAGGGCAATTTTTTCTCGAGAAAATCTGGAACATGGGTTTTGTGCAAAATTGAATCCTAACACAACCCAGATCAATAGATTTTGGAAAAAATGTGTTTTAGGCCTGCATGCAGAAGAAAATCTCAAAAAAAAGCACAGAGCTCTAGAATAGAGGCTGCGGGGCAATTTTCATGAAATAATTTGAGACATGGGTATTGTTGTTGATGCTGAAATACACGAACCCAGATGCTTTGTTTCTGAAAATCTTGTCGTTTCCTTGACATGCAAAGAATACCTGGGACGAGAAATTGAAGAAATTTAGACAGAAGATAAAAGTTTTTGTTTGTTTGTTTTCTCTGCTTCTGTAGAAATTTGCCTATGTTTGTATGAAGTCTGTTGATGAATCTTGACCTGTATCTGCAAGGAAATCTGAAAAATGTTTGTTGTAGTGTCTTCAAATGCTTGCACAAGAGAAAATTCGCTTGCACTATAACTTGTTATGAGAGAAATGGCGCCAATATTGAGATAAATAAAGAATTTTTAGGTTTATGGCACCAACTGCAAGAATAAACCCTGATCTGGAAAGAAGTAATTTGATTGGACCTCCTTTCGTTCGAACAAAAACTGTGTTTGAGTTCAAAAAATATTAAAATATTAAAATATTCAGTTCAACTTAGCATGCGAAACTCAATGAGTCTCAAAATAGGCGCCAATATTAAAATATTGAAGAAATTCGCCCTTTGCACAACTGACGTGCGAGAATTGAAAAATTAATATTATTTTAATGAGTTAACTGAAAAACACTCCTTCTGGGTCGCCTTAGAATATCTTTCTGATTCCAAAAATTCAAACTTTGACTTTCTAGGCAACCATTTTCAAAAGTTGAGATTTTTTGCTAGCTTCTTACTTTGTAGCTCGGTGAAAACGTCACAACAGGCTCTGTGGAACCCTAATTTCTGAGTGCTCGGGTGATGCTGAAACTGAGCTGAATAATTCATTGCATAGCCAGATCAACATAGATGAAATCCCTGCTGGGAGCTGTAACCTCAGAAAACTGAATGTGGTGCCTCAAAATGAAGGGCGCCTTTTTCAAGGAGATATGTAATTTCATAAGAAATTCCATTCTTAGCCATTTTTCTAATTTGCAATTTGACGCTTCAAATTGCCACTGCCGGTGAACGATGACTCCTGTCGACTGGATGCTGGATCCATTGCATAGCTGGAAGAATTACGCATCCAATGACTAGATATGCAAGGTTTGAATGTTGAATTAAGACCTCTAGATGCAGGGGCGCCTCTGGCTTGTAGAGGAGCAAAAACTGAAATTAACATGATTTTGCATTTTGTCAATTTCAACCAAGTGCCCTACTTTGACCCTCGCTACCGGGAGCTGAGTTGCTCCGATCTGCATGCTGGCAGGCTTGCCATGTAGATGGAACAACTTGGAAGAGATGTTCTTGGGAGTAATGAAACAAGAAGACTACATTTAGTGCCTCCCAAAGAAGGGCGCCTTTTTCAAGGCAATGTGTATCTCCCCCACAGCCGTTTTTCCACTATCTCCAATCACTTTCACTTTTCACCATCACCACCCTGACCTCGCACGTACGAGTGTCCGCCAAATCCCAGAGGTTGACAGTTGAACTCGTTGGATAGCTGGAGTAATTGCACACAAGTCTCGTGAAGACCGTGAATGCAAATAACCCCATTTGACAGGCCTAAAGGCTGGGCGCCCCTAGCCTACAGATGTGCAGCTGTGTGTAGCTATGTTTTTCCATCCTTTGTTTTACGTGCTCGGTAGAACCTCTGTCACGGTCACTCAAAATGTTGGATTGTCTTGCAAACTAATGCGTTGCGAAGTTGGACTGAACTAGAAAAGATCTCAGGAAGACCTCAACTGCAATTTCATCCATCTAGAGGGTCATATTCAAGGGCGTGTTGACATGTGTTTTATGACAACGCCAGCACAGAATAAAATGTCCAACGGTCACTCTATTCTCTCTTGATCAAAGTATTCCACATGCTAAGATTGCGTGAAAGTTCATGTGTTCAACTCCAAGGTTCCTTTTATTGCGAATAGACTCAGTTGGTTGATGTGAATATGTTGGGTATTCCAAGGGGACTTACGTAATTGTTCCACTCTAGCGAAGTAGTTTAGGATATGAATGATTTGACGATATTGCTTTGATGTTTGAACCGACCGGGAAATACTGAATTTAAAGGGAAAGGGATAGGAATCCTACAATCTATCTCTAAGGGTGGAAGGCAAAGACTAGCTTTAACAATCTCCAAACCAAACTTTGTTATGTCTCCCTTTCGGACAACTCTGACAAAGCTGATGCAATCTTCAAAGGATGGATAAGATATTCAAATTGAGATTCAACATGTACACCCCTTCACAACGAAGCAAGTGGACACACAAATCCCAACCGAAGTTAGGTGCTGAAATTCTAGTTGACCATGCAGGGCAGACTTTCCGTCAGCAAGCCCGCTAGTGGTATGGATATAGGGAGATATGCTCAAACAAATGCCGCATTCCACAATTAACAATACTTGCATGAAAACAAAATCTACTTTACTCTACTCTACTTGAATCAGAAAGACGAAAAGATCTTATCAACTACCCACAATGCGAAATGAAGTCACCAATCAATGAAATCCTTGTATTATGAGAGTCTAACACAACAATCTTTTGCAAAAACCTTCAAAGGGAAATTCTTTCTTTCCTTTCCAAACTAAGCTAACTCCTAGCTCTACCTTAACTTCTATCAATCTCTATCTCTGTCTAGCTCTGATCTATCTCTGATTCTACTTCTTTGCTTGACGTTATCCAACACAAAGTTTCTAAAATTTTCAAACATACCCTCGCTCTCATTTGAGTCATCCTCGATCAGCGTTTCCGTAGAGGAGGACGTACCTTCCAAGGGTTTTTCTTGATTTACACTCTGTAACATGAGGACCTCCTGCTTGAATGGCTTATATGAGCCCAGATCAATCTCTGCAAATAATACCTCATTGTTATCACCATATTCGGTGATCATCAACTTGAGCCGTGGTGTGCTCTCTACTCTTATCTGGTTAGGGATTCCTCTCGAAGGAAACCACATGTGGGAAAAGTCAGTTGCGATATACCCATTCAGCTTTCGGCACCAGTCTCTGCTAAGCAGCATGCCATATCCACCACGGAGATGTCAATACGGCTTTGGATTCTAGGATCCGCGGCTAGCTGCATGTGAATGTCGTTTAGTTCCCCAACAACGGGAACTTCTGTTTTGTCCAGTTGGGTCACCTTTTTGTTGGTGTGGAGCGGGATTAGCCCTAACCTTTCACATACCTTTACAGGCATGACGTTACTTGAAGCTCCAGAATCAATCAAACAGTTGTGCAGCATTTTTTCGAATATTCTGACCGAAACTAAAAAAGGGGCTGGTTCATCGTTTCCCTGATAGAACACCACTGGTTTCCTTTTTTCATCTGCTACATCATTTCGCTTTTCATCTTTCTTGTCCGATTGAACTTGTCTGTTCTGAGTCTCATTTCTCATATTTTGTTTCTGCCTTATGGCGTCATCCGCTTGAGAGTTTTTCTCAGGAGTGCCTGAAGAATTTAATACCAAGCCTTCAAAGTCCTGAGGCTGTTGTTGTTGCGCTTCCCAAGAATTATAGGATGTTGGTGGGGCACTTTGTACCACGTTTGTGTTATGTGCAGGACGGGGCTGCATGAGAATCTGGGGATTCCTTGGCGCATTAGGTGCCTCTTGTGAAGTGTTTCTTGCAATGGGGGTCTCAGTCAACGCCCCCAAGAGAGTGTCTCTTACTTCCCGAACTCTCATTAGCTCATAAAGTGGCAGACTTACTTTCATCTTCTTGAATTATTCTAACACATAAGAACTTAGCTTCTTTATGTCATCTCTAGGAGAGTTCCCCTTTTGTTCTCGGACTAACTGGTAAACTGGTTGCTGAGGCATTTGTGGCCCATTTGATCTTGCTTGTGTGGGACCCTGTTGTCTATACTCCGGAGAATCCTTCGGTGCAATAGGCACGTTGCTCGCATTGGGATGCGGTGGAGTTGTAAAGTTATTCGGAGGCGTTGACGAGGTCAACGGCTCGTGTCAAGGGTAATTTCTTTGATATACTTTAGGGGGTCCACTTCTTGTTGTTTGGAGAGCTTGTACTTCTCTGACTCCTTCCACCAAGACATTGTTGTTGAGAGGCGGAAAACTGTAACCATGTCTGCTTAGGGGCTCATCTGGCGATGGGTATGTAGCATGAGCCTCTGAAGGCATTTGAGCTTCTGGCGTCCTCACTGGACCATTTGCTGAAGCTGGCGGAAATTTCTGGTTAACTAGCGGTGGTGTGTAACATTGGAATTCAGGCAGGAACTTGTAATCTTCCAAGATCAAGGCCTGGTCATATCGGGGTGATGGAACTATTTCGTACCCTGTAACTGGAGGATTCTCCACTGGTTCTGCATTTGTTGGCGTAAGAACTAACACCTTTGGAGTGTGAGTTTGTACGTACAGCTATGCACACTACGCAATGAGTGCTCTTCAAATTAGGAGGGGAAGCTCTCTCGTTGTGCTGGAATGCATGAAATAGAAAACTAAACTAATGTCCTATCTTTTTGTTCTCAGCTGGTAGAGGCACAAGGTTAAGAAAACCTAGAACGTTGCAGCTAAGTATTTTGTGGTTTCGCAGATCATGTAACTACAACTAAGCTAACTTCTTTAAAATCTATCCAATTTCCTCAAGAAATAGAGCATGAGGAAATGGAGCAGGAATGTATTGTACGATAAACTCCAGGTGCGGGCTCACCACATGAAGGCAAGGTAGGTGCAACTATTTGCTAATCCGGGAAGAAGTTTATTAAAACAAACAAATGAACGGTAAACCTGGTACAGCTTCACAACATGAAGGCAAGGTAGGCGCGACTATCTGCTTGGCTGAATGAGTCTACTATCACACACATCAAACGATAAGCTTTAAGTACAGTTTCGCAACATGAAGGCAAGGTAGGCGCAACTATTTGCTCTTACGAATAGGCTTATAATAAACAAAACAAAAGGTAAGCAACTGGGACAGTAGATTGTATAGACGCAACACGCATGCAATAACGATCAAACCAACAACCCCATTTAACTAAAGTCGAATAAACACCATAACAACAATATGAAGGCAAGGTAGGCGCAGCAATTTATTATAACAACAATTACTCTTTGAATAGATACAATAATAGCAATACTACAGGCAAGGTAGGCGCATCATGTATGCTATCAAGCAAAGGTTAAATTACAAATGAGCTTAAAGCTCTTATTTATAGACTTCAAGGTGTAGGCAACCCTAAAATCACCTTGAGTCAACTAAAGTCTTGCAATGCATGCAAGATCTTATTCCTAAACCCTAATTGAATGAAACTATACAGTTAACTGGGAAACTATCATCAGTTAACTGAAACATCTAATCTAAATGGACAAGGTGCAACATGCACGTCCTTATTGAAAGCAAGTCAACTGGAATGCTATCATCAGTCAACTGAAAAATCTAATCTAATCTCCAAGTATATGTAGATGTTTCCAAGAAAGACATGCATGCAATGTATAACAGCAAGTTAACTCGGAAAGAAGCCTCGAGTTAACTACTTCTGATGACTCATCATTGTAAGCAACTGCATGGTCTAACTGAAAGTCTACTCCAAGTTTATCATCTCCTCCAGGAATTTATCAATAGTATCATCATCTGGCACTTTGACGCTGTCCACGATGATTAACTGCTTGTCCAACTCTTTGTCTCCATCTCGGATCTCCCTCTGACTATCTCTAACCTCTGTGGTCACCTTTTTGAAACTGATAGTCAGCATTGTAAACTCCTCCATCTTGGACGCCTCTAGGCCCTCCACATAGGTTATCACGAACTAACTCTTCGAACTCAGCTTGAACTGCCTCTAACTCGGCGTAGGTACCATCCTCATGCCGATAATGACATGGGATTTGAGTGATGTACTCGCTGATGAAACGAAGAGCTGCAACAACCTTTTCCTGAATCATGCTCATCTTAGCAGAAATCCTGTCACATGTCTCCACCCTACAAATATATAATTCTCTCCAAGTGAAGACCTTCTTCTGATCTATATCTGCTGTAATGGCGTCATAGATTCCTGCAAGCTGTGATATCAGAATCAAATCCTTCGGCTTACGCTCAGCCATGAAAATCTCGAGCTCCTGAATTCTCTGACGAAGACTATGTGCGTCAACCCTCAACTGATATAGCTATGTGAGGAGGTGTCGACCAGCAACAATAAAGTCTTCAATCCAGGTATCCAGTAGCTTTCCTCGATTAACCAAGTGTTGAATCCTCTGTTGTTCTGTGGCAGTCTCTCGAAGTTGTGGAAGTAAAGGTGCTTGCCCCTCGTTGCCATGAAGTAAACTCGAAATATACATGCGGAGTTGCCTGATTTCAACCTTGAGAGCTGCTTTATCGTCACCATCCTTCATGACGCGTTCCTCTAGATTACTCGCGACAACTCTGAATAGATTTACGTTGGTGTGTCGAG
Organism: Sequoiadendron giganteum; assembly: GCA_007115665.2. Lineage (NCBI taxonomy): Eukaryota > Viridiplantae > Streptophyta > Pinopsida > Cupressales > Cupressaceae > Sequoiadendron > Sequoiadendron giganteum. Next base: position 472,684,864 of record CM021107.1, on the reverse strand, counting down.
TATTCTTACCTAGATTAGTTTTGACGAAGGTAAAATCACCAACATCAACTTCATCCAAGTATTTGCCTTCTGGAGGAGTAGCAACCTCTATGACGATCTCTGCCTCAAGATTCTTCTCAATATTTATCTGCTTTCTGGCCCTCTTATTCAACCTGTTCTGATAGGGCTCACCAAACTCAGATAAATCAAGATTATATGAAGGCATACGCCTCTCCCTCTCCAATGACTTCTTGAGCCAAGATGAATAAGGAATACTGTCCTCTCGAGGTGGAGCTGTTTCTGCTGTATCAGCCGTTGGCGGATCCACGGGTATGAAGGTCTCATGTATCGGAGTTTCAGGCTCCAAATCAATATCTATGGGAGACAAGTGTGGTGAAAATGGTGAACCTGGAGATGACAAACCGGCCTCAGTCTGAATAACTGGTTCCGATGAAATAACTGGCTCTAGAAGTACTGTCTCTGTAACTGAAAATGCTTGCTCTTGAGGTACTGTCTCTACAACTGGAAGTGTTGGCTCCTTCTCAACTTGTTTCATTTTGGTGATGCTTTTTCTTTTTGAATTAATTCCCGTCTTAACCCCTTCAGGTGGCCTCATAGTAACCTTGACTCGAGGTTTCGCTCTAGAAGTAGAAGGTAAAGAAGAAACTACCACTGCTGGCGGCTCTGTAATTGGGATCACCCTTCGCTTCTGCTTGCTCTCAAGGAAGTACATGGTGGTTTTGATAACAGACCTGGATAAGTCTTTCACTGAAGTATTCACTGGGATATACTAATCAGGTTGGTGAAGTGGCTGGCGAGCAACTTGGTCTCTAATGAATGAATGAAGAAGTATCTCGCCATCATCATCAGACAAACCTTCCACATCTTCTGACAAGAAATCAACAATCTGTGGAATAGTAAGCCTACAATAATGACGACGGCGCACCTCAAATTCATCCTCACAATTAACCCAAAAGTCCTCAAGCGCTGCCGAATGTGAAACATTTCGCTCCAACCTTGCTGAATAATGACCCAACGGATCATAGGCACGCTTCTGAGGAAAACACCCAAGCTGAAGTTTCTCTAACTCGTGTGCCATTAACTTGCAATCAACAACTGTTTTGCATTTGTAAATACCTAACTCAAACGGAAAGGTGAAAGCTGGCTTATGTCGATTGCGAAGAAAAGTGTGAACCTCATGTGCCTGTCTCATGAACTCCATGAAAAGAACCTTATCCGATGGGTACCTCGGTAGCATCAGAGGCTCTCCTGTATATCCATATACACGAATATATGTGAAAGTAGGAAATTGGATAAACCAATCTGCCCAACTCTCCATTGCTGATTGTGCCTCTGTAGAAATCCTCACATGCATCTCGTTATCTAAATTTCTGACTGTCCTCATAAGAAAGTGATCATTCACTGCTGTAAAGTCCTGTTCAGCTTTCGAAAACTCCAACTAAGGGTAGTATTCGTGCACTCGCTAAACACCCAGAACTCCATCGGTCTTTAATAATTTAAAGCTGCCTTGAAATGCAACTAAGTAAACCAGAAAAGTTACCATATGGAATTCGTGAATCTTTAGGAACTCTGTAATCTGCTGGTGAAGACACTCGCTGATAAACATGGCCCAGTCAAATGTTTCTTTTTTATCAATAACTCGTGAGATGAGGTAGAACATCCATGTTCGGAAAACGCTTGCGTCTTCAGAACCTGCTAACCAGTTAAGGAAAGTTATCAAAATAGCAATCTCGTCTTTGAAATCCCCACGTGCAATCTTCCTTGGCATGTTGGTTTTCTGAACCTTCAACCATCGTTGAGCTACTTTCTTCTGTGATCTATCCTTGTCCTCCTCCCATATTCTGTCACAATCTGAAATGGATACAGCGAAATGATTTGAACGTGGAGGAATAGAAAAACATTTTTCTACATCCCTCGGCTTAAGGCTACAAATAATCCTTCCATCAGTCGATCTGATTTGTTTGGTAGACGAGTCATAATGCTTAACACAAGCAAGTACGAACTCAAGATCAAAGACTGAGATAGGAATGGACGCTGCTGCAAGTATCCCTGAACGTTCAAGATTTTTGATTGTAGTACTGCTGATACCCTCCAATGAGTTCAGATTGACGATGGGAAAAACATGACTTAAGTCGGTATCGGTAGTTTTCAGAAAGTTATGAAGAAAGACCTGTTTGGCCTTATAGTCTATGGGATTATACTGCATTCTGAAAAACTAGACTTTTGACTGTAAAGTCGGGTATGTTTGGACAACTTTGGAAAAACTGGAAAAGCTCAGGGATAGGCTAAAAATAGCAAGGGGAAGTGAATTTTTTCGAACAAATTCTAAGATATGGGTTTTGTGTAGAATCCAATTCTATCGCAACCCAGAACGTTAGAATTGTGAAAAAATGGGATTTAGGCTTGCATGCAAAAGGTTTTCGGTTGAGATTTGAACTGGCAGTTAGGGGCATTGAGGGCAATTTTTCCCGCGAAAATCTGGAACATGGGTTTTGTGTAGAAATGAATCCTAAAACCACCCAGATCAACAGATTTGCGAAAAAATGTGATTTAGGCCCACATGCAAAGAGAATTCTGGGAAAAAGCACAGTACTTCTAGAAAAGAGGCAGCGGGGCAATTTTCACAAAATAATCTAAGACATGGGTATTGTTGTTGATGCTGAAATACTCGAACCCAGATGATGATTTTCTGAAAAATCTGTCGTTTTCTTTGACATGCGAGGAAAACCTAAGACGAGAATAGAAGAAAGTAAGACAGAATAATAGAAGTTTAATTTTTTTTGTTTTCTCTCTTCTTCTGTAAAAATTCGCCTATGCTTGAAGTAGAACTGATAACACCTGCATGCAAAATAGAAACCAAGTCTGAAATAATCTTCCCTTGAACAATCTGAACCTGTAGCTACGAAGAATACTGAAATCTGACACCTGTAGCACATGCAGATCAATTTTATGCTCAAGAAAGATGTTTCTTGTCAACTCTGATGAAGAATAATAGACGCCATTAGCAAAATATATAGAAAAATATCTTCTAAGGCATGTGAAATGCATGCCAAGCATTGGAAATGGTGATTGAAGTACAACTGGTGCTTCAAAACTCACGCATGGCCTATATTTGGCTTCAAACTCAGTTAACTGGATGTAGAACCAACCCAAGTTAGGGCGCCATCTTTAAGATTCAGTTAACTGATCCATGCAAACTAAGTTTAGCCAGTTATGACTAAAAATAGGTAAAATAGAAGTCGACCTGAAAAGAGTTTAACCGAAGATCAAAATTTGGCAAACTGAAAACTCTCTTCATGCGCACTTCTACTTTTGAATTTCAAAAAGTCAACCTTTGACTTTAGGCGTCCTTCCTTACTTAGACATTTTCTGAAAATTTAGAATCTAAAACCTCAAACAAAGCTCATGTTCGATCACTGATTTTGGTTGACTGTCACGTTGGATCAACTGGCTGACAATCTCGATGAAGAGCAGGACCAAATCTGACAAGAAGATTCCTTGAGGTGGCAATTCAAAATTCAACTATCTGAGGCTTCAAAAAGATGGGCCAGGGGCGCTTTTGACCTCAGTGTTAGAATATTTTCAGGCATTTTCATCATTTTCACTGATAACTTGACCATATTTCACTTGACGTTTCCCGATATTTGACAAAACTTCAGAACATGCTGACTGGCTCACTGCGGAGCAGACTGAATTATGAGTAAAGGCTCTTGATGAACACTTTTTATAAAAACATCATTAAACCTTTCTAAATCATGGGCGCCCCTGGAGGCCCAACCAATGTCATCCTTTACTGCAACTGGCAAAAATTACTCAACTTCCGGCTGCGGATTGCCAAGACATCTTCTGAACCGGCTGAGACAGGGAATGGAAAGCTAAAGGTGACACGAACGAGATGAGCATCTAAAATCATCAAACAGATTTCATTAAAGGTCTCCAAACCTTGGGCGCCCCTGGCCTCCAGGGGCGCTTTTGTCCTTTCTGAACAATGTTTTGATCAAGTCTGAAACCTCAAGTGTGACCACTGATGGCGGCAACTCGGCAACTCAGATTCACCTGCTGACAGATGCATCGCGGAGCTGGACCAAAAATTGAAACAAACTTCCTGGGTGTCACTTGATCAAAAGACTTCATTTGAATCTTCAAAAAGATGGGCGCCCTTGGCCTCCAGGGGCGCTTTTTCTCTTCAAAGTTATCTACTTTGCATTTCTGCTCGCATCAATCTCCGCTGTGCGTTTTACTCCCTTTGTTTGACTGATGGCTAGCCCATTGCGTTTTAATGTGTGGTTGGCATTTCAATCTAGCACCTGAGTGCTTACTGGGAAAACATACCATTTCGCGCGTGCTATACGCCCTTCCATTACAGAGAAGTAAGCTGACTTCCTATTGATTTTCATCAGAAAATGGGGTACCTAAGATTCTATCATCTTTTACTCGCGACACAAGGGTGCATGAAACAAAACGCCACCGTGAAATGTTTCTTCTCCGCTCGCATCCAACTACGACAACTAAGCCTTCTAAACTATCCTACCTCAAGATAAATGTATACGAGGGCTGTGAGATTTAAATGGTATGGTTGGATCACTTGAATCCTCCGTCTCAATGGAATATGGCCGAGGCTCTGAACCTTCGGATATATACCAAGATAGGGCTCGATACAAGCAAACACTCGTTGCGGTAAACTGGATCTGAGACTTGCCAAGGAGGAGGAACCCCTATCCGAGGTATAGGCTTGGAAGCAGCTCACTGGAAACAATAAGGAACGATGGCCTTTCTAACAGGATTCCCGAGGAGGTGACGACACCTGTCCAAAGTCTAGGCTGCAAGAAAGATCATTAAACAACATCAAACGATAATGATCGATGACAAAATATCCAAGGAGGCGACGACACCTGTCCAAGGAGGAGATTGAAAGAATGCACTATTTAAAAACAAGACTTTGAATAACTCAAATAATTAGATCAATCAAGCTTGCACCATCTGATTTATTTCTTCAAGGTTCTTCAAAGAATTACAAAGGTCGGGACAGCAAAGGCACGAAATCATGTACAATTGCGATCAACCAACGAACTCTCATCCAAGAGTGAACAGATATAAACAAGCGAACTCTGGCAACAGTGGCGCAACAATTTTGCTAGCAAATAAAGGTTAAACAAATAAAAAACCTAAGGCTCTTATTTATAGAAACTCAAAGGAGTAGGCAACCCTAAAATCTCCTTGAGTTAACAAACAGTTCTTGCCAATCAGCAAGATATTATTCTATGTCTAAAAGTAGGTGAGCAAACAGTTAACTGGAAATCTACTTCAGTTAACTGAAACTAAACAAAAGTCAAACTGGAAGTCTACCTCAGTTGACTGACACCTAACTAAAAGTGAACTTAGGTTACAAATGTGTCTCCAAATAGACATCCACCTTTTGAGGAAATCTGAGATCCACAAATCGTGGGAGTCAAATAGACATCCTAGATTAGTGGGATCTGACATGCATGATCTGTGGAGATCTGGAGTCAACTTGGAAAGGGGCATCAAGTTGACTTCAGTCATCATTAATGCTATTCGGAGGGTAGGACGTCCTCCCTTGGTGCTTTACACCTCTTCACCACTGGTCAACAAAGTCTCTATCCAGTCATTGACCTCTTCGGCCTCCGGGCAATTAATGCTCTTCAAGATGACTATGTGGCATCTAAGCATTTCTTCACCCGTCGTAAGCTGCTGATGATAGGTTATGCATTGGGCAGCTGCTTCGTCTAACTGGACAGACATGGCTGCAATTTTGGCTAATTTGCAGCCATTGGGATCTTCAAGGAATGAAGATCGGATGACATCCTGGAATCGTGTCTGCATGGTTTCAAGTTCCACATATTCTCCTCCTTCCCGCTGATATTCTAACTCAGGGAAGGATATTACCAACGTTCTTGCGAAGTTGATAATATTGGCGACGAAGCGTCTATAGTCAATCAGCTCCACAGATTTGGCATCATAGGCTCTCACCTTGTATGCCACCTGTTCTTTCCACTCAAAGAGATGGTGTTTATTTTCTGTGGTCGTAACTGATTCATATGCTTGTTGCAAATCAGCAACTGTCACCTCCTCTCTCGGCCTCTCTTGAGCTGCCTTTACATCTGACTTCTGGATTTCTGATCGAAGTCCATGTGCTCTGTCTCTTAGCTGATATGCTTCTATCAACACACACCGCCCTTGGAAGACAAACTCATCCACTTGATGTCTCAACTGTTTACCGTATGTAATCAACTGATGATGGTTTCTTTCAGCTGGGAGATCCAACAGTCCTTGAGGCAAAGCCGAGGAGTTTGGAGTGTCATGTATCAAACTAGAAATGTACAACTTTAGCTGACGGATTTCAGCCTTCAAGGCTGCTTTGTCTTATCCATCTTTTGTCATCCTTTCTTTGACACTCGCTGAGGCAATTCCAAGAAGGTCTGCCTCCACCTGTCGAGTGGTCTTTCCAAGGTTCACCTTTGAAAGCGTGAAATCCTCAACCCTCACATTATGTATATCTTTGTCTTCAAGTGGGGCAGCAATCTCTATAATAACCTCGTTCTCTGCATTCTTTTCTACATGCATCTGCTTCTTCAGCTTCTTTACCAGCATGTCTTGTGGGACATGATGGAATTCAGAGAAGTCAAGCTGATAAGAAGGTCTCTCCCTCTTCCTCCCAAGCGAGCTTTCCAGCTAGATAGAATCTCGGCTAGCATCGCTGGGAGGAGGAACATAGGTCCCCTGAATGCTAGAAGAACGAGACTGTGCCGTGGCAATGTCTCGTGGTGGCGAGTCCAAATCAATAGGACTTTGTGACCTCTGTGATGGTTGTGAAGCTGGTGGCTCTGTTTCTATCACTGGCACCGCTTCTGCTGCAACTTCTTCTACAATGGTTTCCATCTCTACAGCGATTATTTCAATCACTGGTTCTTGTGTAGTTGCAGCGGTCTCAA
>CM021107.1:472609518-472677811 GCA_007115665.2 Sequoiadendron giganteum | reverse complement strand
AAAATTCTTTTCAGAATCCATTGTTTTCATGTGTATCCGCACGAAGGGGTACTTTTAATTGTTATTATTTAAAAATAATAAAAATGGCTAAGGTTTATTTCTCTTCACATCCGGATGTCTTCCACTCCTGCAATTTCCAATTTCTTGGCCTTGGCAAATTTTCTTGATTTCTCCCTGAAGAATTTTTCCTCTGAAGATTTTTTTTTTTTTTAACTCTGGAAATTTTAGCATTACCTGTAGGCGTATTCTTTTATTTTGTCTTTAGAAAATGCCTTAGGAATTATTTTTAAATTTAAATTTTATCTTCTTACCCTCTGAAGGGTGCATTTGGCATGTCATGCTTCCATTTTACTCCTTAGGCAGTTCCACGCCTAGACTCTCTTCATCACACTTAGCAATTTTCACTTCCAAGTTCTAACTCCCTTGGGCGCATTTCACATGGTGAGGAGGAAAAATATCAACCCTTAGCCTTTTAAAATCACGCCACCCTTAGTGTTATCTTGCCTTTGGCGCATGGTGACTCTTCACCTTCCTTGAGCGCACTTCACATAGTGGACTTCCACTTCCAAGCGCATTTCACATGGTGATGAGGAAACTTCTTTACCTTGGTGCTTTTCCCTTTTACCACTCAACGTTTCACCTTTTACCTTGTTACCTTGGGCGCATATGCTATGGGGAAGAGGAACTTGAGGGCGCAAATGAGGGTGTTAGAAGGAATTCCCACGCCTTGGGTGACTCTTCACCTCCCTTAGGCGCATTTTGACTAGACAACTTCCATTTCCTTGAGCGCATATTGGGGTGTGAGAAGGAATTCCGCCCATATGGTGGCTCTTCACCTTCCTTAGGCGCATTTAGCCATGTGAGAGGGAAACCTTCCTTGCCTTAGGCGCATTTAGCCCATGCAACCTCTAACTTTGGGCGCATTTCAACTTTGCAAAGGAAAGCGCCATCATCTAATGACCCTTCATCTTCCTTGAGCGCATTTAGCTCATGCAACTTCCAACCTTGGGCGCATTTGAGGGGTCCTCAAGGAATTTTGATGCCTTAGTGAATATTTCCATGCCTTTGGTGATCTTTCACCTTCCTTGAGCGCATCTAGGGGTACGAGGAGGAAACTTTATGCCTTAGAAGAATTTCTATGCCTCTTGAAGGCACATTTCACCTATGCTCAGGGAAATCCCACACTTAGAGATTTTTGTATCTTTTATTCCTTCTGAGCGCATATGACATGTTTGCATGCCAGTTATCACTTATAAGTTTCCAACGCCCTAGCCATGCCTTGGCTTTCTATTTTTAGTAAACTTGGAGAAATTAGGGTTTCATTGCATCTCATCCTGTTCTGAGTTGAAGCTAGCGTGGCTGTGCCTCCACTTGGTTTTGCTATCCTGTTCACACCTTATTTGGCACAGTACATACTATTTTTAGCCATTTGCTATTTTTAGCAAACCTTAGAATTGATCAATTTCTGTATCTCCGTTTGCTTTGAAATTCGCTCCACTTGTTCTTGATGCTGTGAGAGACCTATTCATACTTGCTTCTGGCGATGACCTATTTTTAGCCATGAGGTGACTTACTAAAAAAAGTAAGTATTCAAATCGTGCTCAAATTTTGCCAGCAGGTAGCCTGAAAGATAATGATCTCGGTGGCGTGTTTCATTTTGACACCTCTGCATTTTGCCTCATCTATTTTTAGACATAGCAGGGGAAACCCTAATCCGACTTGCATGTGCTCCGGACTGCTCTTGATTGCTTCTGATTGCTCCTGATTGCTGGACTGAAGTGTTGGGTAGCTGCTGGGATGACACTGCTATTTATAGCAAGTGTCCGGAAAGTGGTCAACCGGATGTCGGATGAGTTTGCACGTCACAGTGCTCGTGGGATCTCAAAAAACCCAGAAAAACCCAAAAAATTGGTCAACATGCGGGCACTGGCTAAAAATAGTAAGTCCCTGAAAACTGATCCGATCCACTTGCATGTCATATCACTGCGAAGCTCTCGCAAAACCCACATGGAATATCCGGACATGCATTGAAAATTCCTACATGTAAACCCTAAAAATAGCCTCGGAAGGCTGTACTCTGAAAGTCACCATCTTGGTTTGCATGTTACACCATCGCGAAGGTCTTGAAAAACCCAGATCAATTCTCTTGTCATTTATCAGAGAATTGTATGTTCAAGCCCTGAAAATAGCTCCTGAAGCTAGAACTGCTAAAAATAGCCAGTTGTCTGAATCTGTTCAAATTTCATGCGTAGGCACTCAGAAGTTGCCTAAATGTGCTGAAGTAGTTAGAATCCCGAAATCATGAGGAACAAGCCTCAAATTAGGTACTTACTAAAAATAGTAAGTTGTCAGATTTCAGTGAGATTTCAGAGGAATTCTGCATTGAGCTTTCTGATCGTACTGCTGCACTTAGATTTTACCTTAATAACTCAATTTTGACCTCGAACAAGTCTAAAGGATAGAAACCCTAAATTTGTCAACATTTCAACTGAGGTCAAACGGGACATCCCCGAAAGGACAAAAGGTCAGAGACAGAGAGAACCAAAGCCAAAAGACCGGAAGGGAGTAAAAATTAGGGGGTCCCCATCTTGGATGGGGTGATGTGTGAAAAGGTCACAACAGGGCGCCTCTGAGCTATATGGGCGCTCAAACCATCAACTTGGCAATTTTTGTCACTTGCATCCTGCCTGCAGTCTTAGCTTCCGTCATTGATAATCGGAGTTCTGCACTATGTACGCCTCCGCTTGATAGTTCATCGGAAAGCCAGACTGATCCTGAAGAGACTGAAACCATCAGCAAGCACATGCATCCAAATCTGGGCCTTCTAAAAGAAGGGCGCCCTTGGCTTGTACAGGTGCATATTTACTCTGAATTTCATGTTTTCCATCATTTCGTGCTCTGCGAACACCACATCAGTTGCTCAGGTTGACCATGTTGAGATATCACCATTGCGGACATGTGTATATGACTGCATCTCACTATCTTCACATGTACGGACGTGTAATGTTGATTTGCACGTTGATTGCACAAGCGTCTCCCACGTTACATAGTAAAAGCTCCCAGACTTAGAAAATTTTAGCACTTTTCGCTAGTTTGAAAATCTCCTCCGTCAAGAAGCATCTTTTTCAACATCTTTCATCATAGAATGTTCTGCTTTGAGTTTCAGGCTTAGATTTTGACACCTGGTACTGGCCAACTGCCATTTACGACCTCAGAGGTCCTAACTTTTCTCCTGAAAAAGTGAAAACTACCCACCAGGCTTAAACTGACTTCACCACTGTGATCGTGATGTGAAATAAGCCAATCAAAATTAATTTCAGCCAATTCTGACAAGTTCCTATTTTTTAGGGTTTTGACCTAAAAACGGGGTCCAAAAACCCTAATTTTCAAAAAAATTCAAATTTTGCTAGTATCTTCCTGGCATCACACTGACTAAAAGCCCAGACTTGATTTGCCCAAAAACTGAGTTTTGACCCCACTTTTACAAGGTTTAGACCATTTTAAGGAAAATGCCTTAATGAAGCAAAAAAATTGGTTTAGGTACAACATTTTTGAAGCACAAGATGAAGGTTTCCGATAAAATGACACCTAGGATGTTTGTCTTAGACCTGATCTGGCTTCACAACGCATCCGTCAACGGGTGAATCTGAGTTGCTGAGTTGCCGGTATCAGGAGTCAAACATAGGGTTTTAGTCATGATCAGAAATGAACAAAAATAGCAAAAGCCCCCCTGGAAGCCAGGGGCGCCCAAGGTTTTGGAGCCTCAAACTCAGTCTTTTTGGTCATCTCAGATGCTCATCTTGTTCGTGACACTTACAGCATTCCGTTGCATACCTCAGCTGAGTCAGAAGACTTGACAATAGCCTGCAGCTGGAGGTTAAGTGATTTTTAGCCAGTTTAAAAAATGGCTCTGGGAAAAAAAGCGCACCTGGAGGCCAGGGGCGCCCATGATTTTCAGCTGTTAGATGATATTTTTAAGAGAAGTGCTCTCCAAGAGTTCTTGTTTAGAATCTAGCTAGCTCCACAGTGAGCCTGTCAGTTAGTTCTGAAGTTTTGTCGAAAACTGGGAAACGCGAGGTGAAGTAAGGTCAGAATCACTTCGAAAATGATAAAATGCATTGAAAAAATGACTTAAGTTTGAGGTGAAAAGCGCCCCTGAAGGCCAGGCACGTCCTGAATTTTGAGGCCTCAGATGATGGAATTAGGGTTTGCCACCTCAAGGAGACTTGTCAGATTTGATCCCGCTCTTCAACGAAACTGTTAGCTAGTCTATCCAACATGTCAGTCAATCATAATCAGTGGTCGAACATGAGCTCCGGTGACGTTTTCAAATCCAAACTTTGAAGACATTGGCTAAGTCTAGAAAGAGATGCCTAAAGTCAAAGGTTAACTTTTTGAACTCAAGAGAAGTGGTGCCCTTTAAAGGTGGAGACAGTTAATTGAAATTGACTCTTCAGTTCAACTCTTTTCAAGTCAACTTCTTCTTGACTTATTTTTGCTTGTAACTAGGTGAGTTCTTTTTGCATGCACAAGTTAACTGAAGTATTGAAGGTGGTGCCCTAATTAGGGTGTATTTTTCACTTAATTAACTGTTTTGAGGACCAGTTACAAGCTAGGCGTTGGTTTTGGAGGTCCAATCAGAAGGTTAGCGCCATTTTCAAGATAATGCATGCATTTAAGAGGCCTTTGATGATAAATTTTTATTACTAAGGCACAGGCGTCTGTTATTTTTCATTGCAAGTGAGATAAAACATGTCTTTCTTGAGCAAATAAAGATCTGAAGGTGCTACATGTTGACGTGTTTTTTATGACGACATCAACACAGAATAAAGTGTCCAACGGTCACTCTATTCCCTCTTGATCAAAGTATTCCGCATGCTAAGATTGCGTGAAAGTTCATGCGTTCAACTCCAAGGTTCCTTTTAGTGCGAATAGACTCAGTTGGTTGATGTGAATATGCTGGTTATTTCAAGGAGACTTACGTGAGTTGCTCATTCAGAAGAAAGGATTCTCAAATTTCAGGAGATTTGTCGATGACGCTCGGGTTCTTAAACTAACCGGATAATGCTGAATGTAAAAGGATATAGGGATTAGAGATGCTACCATCTACTCCTAAAGGGTGGAGGACGAGGATTGGCTTAAACAATCTCCAAACCAGACTTCGCTTCGTCTCCCTTCGGACAACTCTGACAAAGCTGATGCAATCTTCAAAGGATGAATAAGATGTTCAAATTGTGATCCAACATGTGCACTCCGTCACAACGATGCAAATGAACACACGAATCACAACCGAAGTTAGGTACTGATATTCCAGTTGACCACACAAGGCGAACTTACCATCAGCAAGCCCGCTAGTGGTATGGATGAAAGAAGATATGCTCAAACCACGACGCCACACTCCACAATTAACAACTACTTGCATAAAATAAAGTCTATTCTACTCTATCAATCTGGATTGGAAAGACGAAAAGGCCTTGCTAGCTATTCACAATAAAAGATAAAACCACCATGCAATGATAAACCTTTGTATTATGAGAGTTTTCCACAACAACCTCTTACAAAACTTTCAAAGGGAAAGTTTTCTTTCCTTTTCAAATTAAGCTAACTTCTAAGCTATCTCCCTATCTACTCTAACTTCTTGATCTACTCTACTCTCTGATCTGATGTCTACTTCTAATATATTACAAATGAGGGGGGATGCCCCTTTTATAATAGGTCCAATTCAGTGGATGGTTCAGATCTGATTACAATAAAGGGCTCAGATTGAGCCACATATGCCCTAATTAGGGTTTTAGCCCTAAAAACCGCCACAGAGAGGAGTGGGCAATAAATGAACAGAATATTCTCCACTCCTCTGCAGGAACCATTATCTGTAATTAATGCCCACTATCTTCTTCTAGAAGATTCTCGTCCAGAAACGTGTTCCCACTGTTCTTCTTTGCCAATTATGTTGCGTTAGGAGGAGAGTAAAAGAATCTCTAAGATCGTCTCCGCAGATAATAAAATTTGAAAAGATTTGTCGTTCAGCCCTCCTGTTGCTTTGACTCCTGGACGCCCTTCTTCTTTGCGACTTTCATATTTATCTAGCCCACTGCCTTGGGCGCATTTTCCTCTTTTGCATCACGTCCTTAACGCCTTAGCCAAATCCTCACTGCCATTTCGCTTTTCCTTGGGAACTTCTTCACCAACTTTTTTCATCTTTACTTTGTCGCGACACTTAGCCCTTTCTTCCAACATCTTCCTCCTGCAAAGCAAAAAGAAGAGCATCAGAACACTTATGATATAAATTCACTTTACTTACCCAATTCCCATGTTCTGACCGATTGATCTCCGGATGTGGTAGAATTCATCACTTTTCTAGCAAACCTTCATAACTTTTCAACATCTGGGTGCATGGTGTTCATTTCATGAAGTCTTCTTCGAGGGCTCATCCACCACCTTGTGTTTGGAGTTTGTGCCTTAGAAAATATTTCACCTTGAGGATGCATTTGAACACTTGATGTTCGAACTTCATTTCATCTTCAACTTCTTCATGCCTCAGACAAATTTCACCTCTTCCTCGAGAGTGTATCTGACCCCTTAGACAATTTTATCTGTTTTATAAATTCCATCCACTGTAATCTAGGCGCTCATTTGACATCACCAGCCGAGGCATTTTTTGTAAAAACATTTCTCTGCCTTAGAAAATTTATTTTCGCGTAGGAAATTCATCAACAGGTGCTGGGCAAAAATCTTTGTCAAAACGACATGAACGAGGTGCGGAGCAAGTTTAAATCATCTCCCAGTGGGAAATGTCCAATACCCAGAAAAAATTTCCCTTCAGAACTCATCGTTTCCATGTGTTTCCAGACAAAGGGGTAGGTTTAATTTTTATTATTTTTGAAAAATAATAAAATTTGCTAAGGTTTATTCCATTTTAATTCTGGGCGCACTTCGCACTTGTAGTCTTCATTTTTCATGCCTTGGCATTTTCCTGTGACTTCTTGAAGAAATCCCCTCCTGTTTACGGGCACAATTCACCTTGCCCTTGGAAATTTCAAACTTCACCTCCTCTAGGCGTATTTCTTATTTTCACCCTTGAAAATGCCTTAGAAACTTTTAATTTAATTGACTTACCTTGGGCGCGCTTCATAACACATACCCTTACCTTTATTTCCCAAGCATTTCCACGCCTTAGATATTATTTTTTTTACTTCATACCACGCCTTGAACCTTTTTCAAATGACCTCTTCATGCTGGGCGCATTTTGGGGTGTGAGGAGGAATTCCACACTTAGAAACTTTTTACCTTGCCTCCTCTTGCAAGCTGGGCGCATATCCATGCAGCAACTTCCATTTTCAATCTTAGAAAATTTTCCTAGACCCTTGCTTAGCTTGGGCGCATTCTGAGGGGGGGACCTCCATTTTTCAAGATTTAGAAAAATTTGTTCAAGCCCTCATACTACCTTGGGCGCATTTGGGGTATGCAGCTGCAATTTTCATAACTTAGAATATTTTCTAAGTCCCTTCCTTCTTGAGGGCGCATTCTAGAGGGAGAGCCTCCATTTACTTGCCTTAGAAAAAAATTCATAACACCTCCTCATATGATGGGCGCATTCCATAGGTAGAGCTCTCATCTTAACCACACTTAGAAAATTTATTCAACTCACAACCCTTGCTGGGCGCATTTTAGAGGTGAAGCTTCCATTTTCTTCTAGCTTAACACATTTTCCAATTTCTCATTCCTCCCTTGGGCGCATTTTGAAGGTAACCCCTTTTATTTTGAAACACTTAGAAATTTTTTATCACATAACCCTTTGCTGGGCGCATTTGAGAGGTAGAGGATGAACTTTGCAAACACATAGAGACTTTTTTAAACATCCTCCATGCTGAAGGCGCATTTCACCCTTGATGCTTTCGTTTTGTGACTTAGACAATTCCAAGTTTCTCATCCCTCATTGATTTAGCTTGGGCGCATTTGCTAGGGTGAGCTTTTGCTTTCTCACACTTAGGCGTTTTTACCTTCATTACCTCCATAGGCGCAAATGAGGGGTGGTGCTTTTATTTTTGCCTTAGACAATTTTCAAAAGCCTTCCTTCTCCCTGGGCGCAAATGAGGGGGTGAGCTTCCATTTGAGGGCGCATCTTAGCCTTCTAGCTTTTGTTTTTGCCTTAGGCGTTTTTACCTTCACATCCTCCTTGGGCGCAAATACATAGGCAAGCTTTCATTTCCATGCCTTAGCTGCTTTCTCACACACTTGAGGGCGCATTTTGATAGGCAAGCTTTCACTTGAGGGCGCATTTACACATGTGAGCTCTTAATTTTGCCTTGTAAAATTTCTCTTAGCCACCTCCAGCACAAGGGCGCATTTCATAGGATGAACTTTGATTTTGACTTAGAATTTTTTGCCTTGATTATTCCATCAAGGGCGCATTTAGAGGGTCAAGCTCACATTTTCCATGCCTCTACCTGCCCTTGCTTTTGCATTCTATTTTTAGCAAGTCCCTTGATTTACGACTTCTGCAGCTTCGTTCTGCCTAAAAATTTCACCATATGATCCTCGTAGTTTGATGAACTTGTTTTGCCTGTCCCATGCTCTGACCTGTCATTTATAGCCACCTGCTATTTATAGTAAGTTCCAAAGTTGCTTGACTTCTGTAGCTCTGATTGACCTGAAATTTTCACCACGTGGTCCTCATCACTTGATGACCCTGTTCACACCTGCCTCTCGTGCTAACCTGCTATTTATAGCCGCGTTCTGGAGGTGACTTACTATAAATAGTAAGTGCTCGGATTGCGCCCAAATTTTACCAGTAGATTGCTTGAAGGATGTTGATCGCAATGGGATATCTTCGTTTTTCGAAATTATGGCCTTTTACCCTACTTTTTAGGCACCGAAGTAGGAAACCCTAATCTGACTTGCATGTGCCTCAAATGACCTCTGTTTGACTTGATTTTTGCTATCTGTCGTTCTGCTTGCTGAACTGAAGTGGTGGGTAGCTGCTGGGATGACACTACTATTTATAGTAAGTGTCCAGAAAGTGGTCAACCAGATGTCGGACGAGTTTGCATGTCACAGTGCCCGTGGGATCTCAAAAAACCTAGAAAAACCCAGAAAACTGGTCGACATGCGGGCACTGGCTAAAAATAGTAAGTCCCTGAAAACTGATTCGTTCTGCTTGCATGTCACATCATTGCGAACGTCTCGCAAAACCCACATGGAATATCCGGACATGCACTGAAAATCTCTGCATGCAAATCCTAAAAATAGCCTCCGAAGGCTGAACTCTGAAAGTCACCATCTCGGTTTGCATGTTACTCCATCGTGAAGGTCTAGAAAAACCCAGATCAATTCTCCTGTCATTTATCGGAGAATTGTATGTTGAAGCCCTGAAAATAGCTCGTGAAGCCAGAATTGCTAAAAATAGCCAGTTGTCTGAATCAGCTCAAATTTCATGCGTAGGCCCTTGGAAGCTGCCTAAATGTTTTGAAGTAGTTAGAATCCCGAAATCCTGATGAAAAGCTCACAGATTGAACACTTGCTAAAAATAGTAAGTCGTCAGAACATGATAAAAATTCAGTGGGAGCCTCCTGGAAGCAATGTTAAGCTTAGCTGTCAATTTATCAACTTGATTTAATCTTAATCCAGCCTGAAAACCCTAACTTCACAGATTCCCTTCAGACTCGGCCAAAATTTCTAATTAGGTCAAATACAGATACATCCCCAGAAGAACAGAGAAATCAGAGAGAGAGAGAGACAAAAAACAAAAGCCAAAAGACCAAAATGGAGCAAAAATTGGGGGGTCCCCATTTGAATGGGGCGATGTGTGAAAAGGTCACAACACTACAGATGTCAAAATTCAGTGTTCTTCGCAACGCTAGGTTGAGAATGTTCAGAGGAAGAATATTACAAACTTCATTTTTCGATTGCATGCAAGCTACATCGAATCAAATTCAAGCATAGGCGACTTTTACAGAAGCAGAAACACAAAAACTTATATCTTCTGTCTTGAAATTCTTTTATTCTCGGCTTAGGTATTCTCCCGCATGTCAAAGTAACGGCAAATTTTTTAGAAAAAATCATCTGGGTTCATATATTTCAGCGACAACAGCAAACCCCATGTCTTAGATTTTTTCGAGAAAATTGTCCTACTGCCTCCATTCTGGAGCACTGTGTTTTTTTTGTGAAGATCTCTTTGCATGTGGGCCTAATACTCATTTTTCCCAAAATCAAATCGTTTGGGTTGGCTTAGAATTCCATTGCCTACAAAACTCATGTTTCAGATTTTCTTGGAAAAAATTACCTCCAGAGCCCTTATAGCCCCTGCAATTCTTTACTGAAAACCTTTTTCATGCCTTGATAAAACTCACTTTTTCGATTATTTGTCGATCTGGGTCTGCTAAGAATTCAATTCTCTATAAGACCCACGTCTCGGATTTTTTCTAATTTTTTTTACCTTAGTCGGCTATTTTTAGCCTATCCTAGAGCTTTTTTGAGCTTTTTCTGAAAGTTGTCCAAACATTTGCAACTTTATAGTAAAAAATCTAGATTTTCAAAATGCAATTCAACGCCGTAGATTACAAGGCTAAATCGGTCTTTGTGCACAACTTTTTGAAAACTGCCGATACAAACTTGGGTCATGTATATCCTGTGGTCAATTTGAGCACGTTGGACAGTACTAGCAGCACCACAATCAAAAATCTTGAGAGTTTTGGGTTGCTGCAAGCAGCGTCTATTCCTATCATGGTTTTCGATCTCGAGTTTGTGATTGCTTGCATCAAGCATTACAACTCATCTTCAAGACAAATCAGATCAGTCGATGGGAGAGTCATTTGTAGCCTCAAGCCGAGGGACGTTGGAAGTGCTTTGCTATTCCTCCTCGCTTAGACAATTTTGCTGTATCTATTCCAGATTGCGACAGGATATGGGAAGAGGACAAAGACAAATCATAGAGGAAAGTGGCTTAGTGATGGTTGAAAATTCAAACGACCAACATGTCGAAGAAGGTTAGGCGTGGTGAGTTCAAGGACGAGATTTCCATCTTCATAACTTTGCTCAACTGGGTTTCAAGTTTGGAGGAAGCGCATATTTTCCGACCGTGGATGTTCTATATCATCTCGCGTATTATCGACAAAAAAAAAACTTTGACTGGGAAATGTCTATCAACGAGTGTCTTCACCAGCAAATTACAGAGTTCCTTGAAATTCACGAATTCCACATGGTGTCTTTTCTGGTCTACTTGGTTCCATTTCAAGGCAACTTTAGAACATTGAAGACTAATGGGACTCTTAGTGTTCAGCGTGATCACAAATATTATTCTCAATTGGAGTTTTGGAAGGCTGAATGGGATTTTAAGGCAGTGAATGATCACTTTCTCATGAAGACAGTTAGGGATCTCGATAATGAGATGCATATCAAGATTTCACCAGAGGCAAAATCAGCGATGGAGAGTTGGGAAAATTGGTTCATTCAATTCCCTACTTTCACATATATCCGAGTGTATGGTTACACCAGAGAACCTCTGATGCTACCGAGGTACCCGTCAAACAAAGTCCAATTCATGGAGTTTATGAGACAAGCCCAAGAAGTTCACTCTTTTCTTCGCAATCGACATAAGCCGACATTCACCTTTCCGTTCGGATTGGGTATTTACAAGTGTAAGGCAGCTGCTGATTGCAAGTTAATGACGAACGAGTTAGAGAAACTCCAGTTCAAGTATCTTACTCAAAGGCATACTTATGATCCTTTGGGTCATTATTCAGCACGATTGGAGCGAAGTAATTCACACAGGACAACGCTGAGGACTTCTTGGTTAACTAGGAGGATGAGTTTGATGTGCGCCGATGTCATTATTGCAAGCTTACTTTCCCACAACTTGCTGATTTCCTATTAGAAGATGTGGAGGGTTTGTCTGACGATGATGGAGAGGTACTACTCAATTCATCCAAGTTGCTCGCCAGCTACTTTGCCAACCGGATTGGTATGTCAAGGAGAATACTTCGATTAAGGACTTGTCAAAATCAGTTATTAAGAAAAGCATGTACTTCTTGGAGAGCAAGTAGAAGCAAAGGGCAGTTCCAGTTATAGAGCCGCTAGCAGGGTTTTCTTCACTACCTTCCACTTCTAGGTCGAGGCCTCGAGTTAAAGTTATCTTGAAGCCGCCTAAAGGTGTCAAAGTTAGTGGGAACTCGAAGGGGAAAAACATTACTAATCGGAAGCATGTTGAGAAAGCGCCGGAAGTCACAGTGGAACCAGTGATACAGATTGAGGCTGATTCATCATCTCTTGGTCCACCTCTTTCTCCATGGTCATCTCCTATCGACATTGATTTAGAGCCTGAGTCTCCAGTTCATGAGCCTTTCATTCCAGTTGATCCGCTAGTGGTTGACACAGCGGGAGCAGTTTTTCCTCGAGAGGGTGAAATTGATCATTCGTGTTGGCTCGAGAGGTCTTTGGGAAGAGAAAGGCGTAGGCCTTCATATCAGCTTGACTTGTTTGAGTTTGGCGATCCTTATCAGGATAGGTCTAGCAAGAGAGTCAAGAAGCAGGTGCATATTGAGAAGACTCCTGAAGAAGAGATCGTCATTGAAGTTGCTACACCACAAGAGAGCAAGTACCTGGATGAAGTTGAGGTTGGTGATTTCACCTTTGTCGAAGCAAATCTTGGTAGGAGCACTCAAAATGTGGACTTGAGCCTTTTCAAGGTCGTTGCAAGTAATCTAGAAGAGCGTGTCATGAAGGATGAAGAAGATAAAGCAGCCCTCAAGGCTGAAATCAGGCAGCTCTGACAGTTCATCTCGGATCTACTTCATGGAAACGTAGGACAGGCACCTATGGTCCCATAGCTTCGAGAGATAGCCGCAGATCAATAGAGACTTGGTCATTTGGTCAATTGAGGGAAGCTCTTGGACAATTGGATTGAAGACTTCATTGTTGCAGGTTGACACCTTCTCACAAAGTTGTATCAGTTGAGGGTCGAGGCACATGATCTTCGTTAGAGGATTCAAGAGCTCGAGATATTCATAGTAGAACATTAGCCGAAAGACTTGATACTCATATCTCAACCGACAGTTGCTCATGACGCCATTGTAGTAGAGGAAGATAAAAAGAAGGTTTTCGCTTGGAGAGAACAACATCTTTTCAAAGTGGAAACATATGACAAAATCTCTACAAAGATGGCTGCACTCCAGGAGAATGTTGCTGCAGCTCTCGGACTTATAAGCGAGTTCATCACTCAGATCCCATGCCATTATCGTCATGGGGATGGTACATGCACTGAGTTAGAGGCAGTATAGGTTGAGTTCGAGAAACTGGCTCGTGATAACCTTGGTGGAGATCCTATGGCGTCCAAATTGGATAACTTCTCAGTGATGACTACCAGTTTCAAGAAGGCAACTGCAGAATTTAGAGACAGTCAGAGGGCGATCAAGGATGGAGAGAAGCAGTTGAATAGGTAGTTCATCATCGTGGATAGTGTCAGAGTGCCAGATGATGATATGATCGACAGATTCCTGGACAAGGTGATAGACAGAGAGGGCTTGTTGTAGAGAGCCAGTTGGATCCTGCAGTTATTTACGAGGATGAGTCCGAAGCAGCTATTAACTCAACGTGATTTCTTGAGTTCTCATTGCTAATCTCATGCACGCCTATCTCATTCTTGGAGATATCTTTGTAGGAGGATGGACTTTCAGTTAGGAACCAGTTGAATGATGTTAGTTATCAATTAGCGTTCATTTCAATATGGACGTGCATGTTGCACATGTCCATTTAGTCTAGTCTTGTTTCGGTTAACGGATAGTAACTTTCCTGTTAACTGTATGGTTTCATTTATTTAGACTTAAAGGATAATTCTCGCATGCTTGCGAGACTGTAGTTGACTCAAGGTGATTTTAGGGTTCCCTACACCTTTGATGTCTATAAATAAGAGCTCTTTTCTCATTTCTAATTAACTTTTGCACGCAATAGTAATATATGTTGAGCCACCTTGCCTGAAATATTGTTGTTTTGTATCTGTTCAAGATCTTTTACTGTGATAATAAATAGCTGCGCCACCTTGCCTGAATGTTATTATTATGATACTTGTTCATCTTAGTTAAATATAGTTGCTAGTTTGATTGTTTATTGTATGCCTGTGTCGCCAATGCAATTTGTTGTCCTAGTTTGCTATCTTATGTTGTGATTAATAGTTGTTCTTTCATATCTACGCTTCGGATAGGGGTTCCTCCTCAGAAATTTGGAAAGAAGAATTATCGTTTGATGTCGTGCCTAATAAACTTCATATCAGCCTACGCCTCCGATAGGGGTTCCTCCTCTTTGGAAATCCCTTTGTAAAGCTTATCGTATAATCGCATTCCTGCTCCTAATTCCTCATGCTTTGTTTTTCTTGAGGGAATATGATAGATTAAAGCATTTAGTTAGTTGTAGTTAAGATCTGCAAAACATGAGAAAACCCTTAGCTGCAACGTTCTTGGTTTCTTTAACCTTGTGCCTCTTCCAACTAAGTCAAAAAGATAGGATTTTAGAATACTTTACTTTTACGTGTATTATTAAAAGAGGGAGCTTCCCCTCCTAATTTGAAGAGCAGTCATTACGCATTGTGCATAGTTGTCCGTACCAACTTGCACTCTACAGGTGCTAATTGTTACGCCCACTGTGGGGCATGAGGCAAGAAAACTTCAAGAAAGCTTCACGCTTTATGTCATGGGAATGACCATCTGGCGTACTACTGCTTTAGTTCAACAACTAGGACTCACTCCCGTTGACGTATGTTTTATGACAACGCCAACACAGAATAAAATGTCCAACGGTCACTCTATTCTCTCTTGATCAAAGTATTCCACATGCTAAGATTGCGTGAAAGTTCATATGTTCAACTCCAAGGTTCCTTTTATCGCCAATAGACTCAGTTGGTTGATGTGAATATGCTAGGTATTCCAAGGGGACTTACGCAATTGTTCAACTAAGTGAAGAAGATGAAGGATTTGACTATGATGCTCTAATTTCTAAACTAACGGAAAATGCTGAATTTAAAGGAGATAAAGGGTAAGGATTCTATGACCTATCTCTAAGAGGTGGAATGCAAGGGTCGATTCAGATAGTCTTCAAACCAAAACTTTGTTTTGTCTCCCCTTCGGACAACTCTGACAAAGTTGGTGCAATCTTCAAAGGATGGATAAGATATTCAAATTATGATTCAACATGTGCACTCCGTCAGAACGCTGCAAGTGAACACATGAATCACAACCGAAGTTAGGTACTGATATTTCAGTTGACCACGCAAGGCAGACTTACCATCAGTAAGCCTGCTAGTGGTATGGATAAAGGAAGATTTGTTCAAACCAAACGCCACACTCCACAATTAACAGCTACTTGCATAAAAGGAAATCTATTTTACTCTACTCTACTTGAATCGGAAAGATGAAAAGACCTTATCAACTACCCACAATGCAAGATGAAATCACCAATCAATGAAAATCCTTATATCATGAGAGTCTTATATAACAATCTTTTACAAAAAACCTTCAAAAGGAAAGTCTTTCTTTCCTTTCCAAACTAAGCTAACTCCTAGTTTTACTTCTATCTAGCTCAACTCTATCTCTGATATCTGTCTAACTCTGATCTATCTATCTATATTACAAATGAGGGGGGATACCCCTTTTATATCAAGCCCAGTCCAGTGGACGACTTAGATTCAAATACAATGGAAGGCCCAGATCGAGCCACCTAAGCCCTGATTAGGGTTCTAGCCCTAAAAACCGCCACTAAGAGGAGTGGGGCAATGAATGCGCCCTCCACTCCTCATGAATGAACCACCATCCATCATCAATGCACATCATCCCCTTCCAGAAGGTCATCGTCCAAAAGGGCGTTTCCCCTTTCCTTCTCGCTGGCTGCAAATCTGTTGAACCTATCCAATACTGTCTCAACTTCCCGATCCGAAATGGGAAGGATGTGATCCAACTGAAATTCCAAAACTGTAATTGTTTGCCCATGCCGGGCACTGTTGTGACCTTTTTCACACATCACCCCATCAAGATGGGGACCCCCTAAATTTTGCTCCATTCTGGTCTTTTGGCTTTGGTTCGCTCTCTCTTTGGTCTCTGGTCCTTCCGGGGATGTCCCGTCGTTTGACCCAGGTTAAAGTATTGGTTAAGTTTGTGTTATTAGGGTTTTCATCCTTCAGGCTTATTAAACGTCAAATTGAGTTATAAAATTGAAATCTAAGCTTAGTGCAGCAGTCAGAAGACTTCCAGCAGAGTCCCCCTAAATTTTCATTGTATTCCGGCAACTTACTATTTTTAGTAAGTATTCAATTTGGGACTATTTTATTGAGATTTTGGAATTCTGTCAGTTCCACTGCATCCGGGTAACATCAAGCTGCCTACACGTAAATTTTGAGCCAGATCGGACGACTTGCTATTTTTGGCAGTTCAGGCTTCAAGAGCCATTTTCAGGGTTTCCACATGAGCTTTTCAAATGCATGTCTGGAGAATCCTTCTAGGTTTTCCAAAACCTTCGCAGTGATGTAACATGCAAACCGAGACGATCACTTTCAGAGTTCAACCTTCGGAGGCTATTTTTAGGGATCGCATGCAGAGTTTTTCAACGCATGTCGGGTTTTTCTTTATGGGTTTTTCGAGAGCTTCGCAACGGTGTGACATGCAAGCGGAGAAGATCAAAGTTTAAGGACTTACTATTTTTAGCCAGTGCATGCATGCAGACCAGTTTTCTGGGTTTTTCTGGGTTTTTTGAGATCCCGCGAGCAATATGACATGCAAAACCATCCGGCAGTGGATGAGTCACTTTTCAGGCAGTTTCTATTTTTAGCAGGTACACTCTGGCAGCCGCCCAACACTCCAGTTCAGCAAGCAGAACGACATGCAGAATGAACGAAGACAAACGGAGACTGTTCGGGATACATGCAAGTCAAATTAGGGTTTCCACTTTTATAGGGGGTAAAATCCAAAAGTAGCCGAAACGAAGTACCCCACCCATGTAAGCACACTTCAAGGTACCTGCTGGCAAAATTTGAGCGAAATCGGAGAACTTACTATTTTTAGTAAGTCAAGGCACGGCTATAAATAGCAGGTCTGCACCCGAGGTTGGCATCAGAGTAACACTCAAGCTATCAAGATCAAGCGTTGCAACTTTCAGGCAAAACGGAGCTACTGAAGTCAGAAAGTCAGAACTTACTATAAATAGCAGGTGGCTATAAATAGCAGGTCAGGGCAGAGGACTGGCAAAACAGGTTCACAAGGTGAAGAAGATCACATGATGAAATTTTCAGGCAAAACAGAGCCTTAGAGGTTGAAAAACAAGGGACTTGCTAAAAATAGCACAACTTCCTAAAAATAGAATGCGTAAACAAAGACAGGCAGAGGCATGGAAAATATTCTAAGTGTGGGAAAATGAAAGTATCCCCTTCAAAATGCGCCCACCTTGATGGAAGCCTTGAAAGTTTCTAAGGCATAAAACAAAAGCTCATACCTCAAAATGCGCCCAAGGAGAGGTGAGGGAGTTTGGAAAATTCCTAAGTTACGAAATAAAGGCACACCCATGAAAATGCGCCCTTGGCTTGAGGTGAGGGAGTTTGGAAAATTCCTAAGTTACGAAATAAAAGCATGGCATATGAAGTGCGCCCTCACATGAAACCTCACTATGTGAAATGCGCCCACCTTGATGACTCTCTCAAAACGTCTAAGGCATGAAAATAGAAGAAGACCCATGTAAATGCGCCCACCTTGGAAGTGCCTTCAAATTATTCTAAGGCATTGGAAATCAAAGCATGGCACTTGAAATGCGCCCATGGTGAAAATAAAAGCAAGCCCTCTAAAACGCGCCAAGAGAAGGAGTGGTTAAGTAAAATACGTCTAAGGCATGAGAAACGAAAGCACCACCTCTCATTTGCGCCCAAGGAGGAATGGAAGTCTAGAAATTTCCTAAGGCAACGAAATGAAAGTGGAACCTATGAAATGCGCCCTCACCTTGAAAGGATATTCTAAGTGTTTGAAATTTTTCTAAGTGTAAAATGAAAGCTTCCTAGGCAAAATGCGCCTTCACTTGAAAGTCTCACCCCTCAAATGCGCCCATGATAAAAATCAAAGCTCCACTAAGGAAATGCGCCCAAGGTTGCTGGAGACTTAAATTTTATTTCTAAGGCACGAAATGTGAATAGCATAAGCCATTTGAGCCCAAGGAGGGATGAGAAACTTGGAAATTTCTAAGGCAAAAATGGAAGTAAGACCTCTAATATGCGCCCATGAGCTGAGGGTGAGTAAAGATGGGAGAATTCTCTAGGGCGTGTGAAAGTAAAAGCTTGCATATGTAAATGCGCCCACCTTGGAGTAAGAATGTTGAGGAAATTTCCTAAGGCGTGTAAAGTGAAATTGAGGGGTATGAAATACGCCTCAAACAAAACCTCCACCATGGAAATGCACCCTTGTGCTGGGAGTCTAGGGAATTTTTCTAAGGCATGGAGAATGAAAGCATCAAGGGTGAAATGCGCCCAGCTTGTTGTAAACGTAAAAAATGCTAAGGCATTGCGAAATGGAAGTGGGCTATGTCAAATGCGCCCAAGCCTAGATCAAGCAAGCAGAGAATTTCAAAGTCCATGGAAAATAAAGTGAAAGCCTCTAGGCTAATATGCGCCCTTGAAGAGGGATTTAAATTTTAATTCATAAGGCATGGAGATTTTTTTTCAGAGAAAAAGTATACCAAGGGAAATACGCCAAGAGACAAAATGTTAGAAAATTTTTCTAAGTGAGATAGCATTTCACTAGGGAAAAATACGCCCTTGGCATGGAAGGATGATTTGATGAGTTTTAAAATTTTCCAAAGGCAGTTGAAAGTTGACGAATATTTTTCTAGGGGAAGATTTGATATCGATGAATATTTTCCATGGGTCAAGTGAAAATCAAATGAACCCGTTTAAAATGCACCCATGAGTTAACAGAGTTTGAAAATTAATTTCCTAAGGGAAATTTTAATATTTTCAGAGGAAATTCGTTTTGCCTAGATTATTTTCCTGACGGAAGTTAAATCTCAGAGGATGAATTATTTCGAGCATGCAAATAATTTTTAATCACCCGGAGTTGAACATTTTAATGAGAGAATTTAAAATGTCTAAGGCAAATTTTATGAAATCGAGGATTTAAATGACAGACATTTTAAAAGTTGGAAATAAATTTACAACTCCCACGAAATTTTTCGAGTTGAATTTATTTAAACACTGCGAGATTTTAAAATGGAATTTTAAATCAAGTCAAGTGATTGTTTTTCTCGCGAGTTGTTTAAATCGCCAAGAGTTAACTGGCAGACTAAGAGGAAAATTCGAATTTTTACAAGGAAGGAATCATTATTAATGGCAACTGCCATAATGACCGGCTGACGACTAGCCCACTACTGCGCTTGAATTAGAAGATTCCGAACGAAGAGAGTGGAAAATTGATGAAGGTGCTAAAAATAGCCCCAGCACTACTTAGCAGGATTCTCCGAGAAGAGTTATTTAAACAATCTCTTCTCTCATTTCTCCTCACATTGTTTCGAAGTTGAAGTTGCTGAAGAAGTTCTTGAGAGATTGAAATATTTTCGAAGTGGTTGAGGAGAGAAATTCTTTGAGAGTTTATTTTATTTCGGAGTGTTGAGTTGCTGAAAGTACGAAGTGCTGGAGAAATTTTCATTTGCCGAGACTCTTTCTTTCGAAAAGCTGAAAGTGTGTTGCTGCAATTCCGAAGTTGAAGGTTGAAGTTGTTTTCCGGAGTTGCTGGAAGATTTATTTGTTGAAGTTGCTGCAGAGTGTTGAGTTGCAGAAATTTATATTGTGCTGGGGATTTATTTCGAAATTGCTGAGTATTGAAGTTGCACGAAAGTTGAAGCTTGCTGCAGATTTTGCTTATTCAAGCTGCTAGAAGTTGAAAGTTGCTGAGGTTGACGAAGTCAAGACAAAGGATTTAATTCGCTTTGTGCTGAGAAAGTATCCACATTGCTGAAAGTTGGTAGTTGGCTGCAATTTTCTTCGCCAGTCGGAAGTGCAGTCGTTGAAAGCTTCTTTATAAGCTTGAAGTTTTTTATACAGTACGAGGTTTGGAGTTAGTAATTTATGCTGAGAGTTTTTTTTATTTTCAAAAAGCTAACTCCACGTTCGCAGCCGTCTCGGAGGTTACTTCATTTTATTTAAAAATCTGCAGCCTAGCTTATTGCTATTCTATTTTATTTTGCAGATGGCCGGAGCAAAGGATGTTGCAGGAACAAGCAGAGCCGCAGGCAGAGCTGCAAACACTGAAGCAGGCAAGGCTGGCTCATCCCGGCAGGCAATGATTAAAAGGCTCGCTAAGCCATTTCTCCCAAAGTCAGCAATAGTTTCAAAGTTGGCAGGATTGAATGACACCAACCTTGGTTCATTTAATCTAAATGCACTCAAATCGAAGATGTTCGGGCTAGGGGGCCATCAACCATCAGTCACGGCACATAATATAATGAAGAGTGGAATCTACGCAGCTGCTAGTTTTCCGTCAGCAATTCAATGTCCAGAGCTAATTATGGAGTGCGCCAATCACTACAAGCCAGAACGTAGGACGATTGTCTCTCCGGATGGTAAACTGCTCTCCAACTTCACGCCGAATGCCATCGGAGAGGCATTTGGGATTCCAACTGCTGAGGAGATGTTATACAGAACAAACAAAAGGGCAGATAAAATGTACTCTTCCTCTTTCGAAAGAGTCACTACAGTCATCAACAGAGTTTGGATGCAGAAGCCGAGGCCACCCCGCACTAAGCTCCCAAAGCAGATAATTGCCGAAGACGTGAAACAAGAATACTGTGATTTGATATTGATGTTGAGCCGGGTAAATGGGAGTGCACAGGCTTACATTTTCGAGCCTTGGATGTTCTACTTCATCGAGATCATCTTGGAGGGAAAGGAGTGTGTCGATTGGGCTAGGATGATTAGCAAACACATCGATGAGCAATTCAGGAGCCTGAAGGTGACGAAGACTTTCTACATGAGCTCATATGTAATTTACATGTTGGCCAGAATGACTAAGTACAGAGAGATTTCGTACAAAGAGCCAATCGGCTGTGCCCCTGGTCAATTCAAAATTCATGAAGCCTGCACACAGCTACATTTAGCTAACATTGCCAACTATAAACGGGCAAATGATGCATTCACAATGCACATCGCGAGGACACTTCAGCAAAGGACGCAGCAGAGAATATCTAAAGAAGCACAGACATTGATTGAGGAATATGGGTATTGGCTCATCCAATTCCCGAAATTCACATATATTAGGCTGCAAGGGTTCACTTCGTATCCGTATCGGTTACCACGATACCCCACCGATCACATAGTAATGCTTGAGGTATCTAGGCAATTGATTGCCTACGATAAGATTCAGAAAAGGAAAAAGAAGGGTGGACTTGATTTCCCCATCACCATGGGAAATTCCATTGAGGTGTGTCCCTCTTTGCAGGCAGCCCGAGAGGCGGAGGACCAGCTGCAATCTTATCATTTGTCATATCACACAGGCAGGCAGGATTTCGATCCTTACAGGAACATCCGGATGATACAGAACGTTGAATACCGGCACAGAGCTCATCTGGAGGACTTTTGGGCAAATGCAGTGGATGAGGCTGAGATAAGAAGAAGGATGTTTTCCAGACTTCCTTTCAAGTTGATTAGAGAATGTGAGATTATTCCAGTTCCCGACCAGGTGGAGGAGGATGTCAATGTCATGCAACCCGACCATGGGTCAGTTAGGGATACTCCTGTCCCACCACCTGATTGGTCCGAGCCAGAGATCATGGACTTGGACACTCTTTTTATCCCGGTGATGACTTTTACCAGGACTTGGGTCGACAGACATGTATGCAGACTCAAGAGCAAGTCGATCGCCCTTACTTACAGCTTGATGGGTGACCCAAGGCCGTTATCGGTAAAGAGGGGGAAACAAATTGCTCAGACATCGAGGGCACAAGTGGAAGTGCCAACCCAACCGATACCGCTGAGGATAGAACAAGCATCACCCGTGCACTCACAAACTCAGTCTTCGAGTTTGAGAGTGGTTTCATTATTTGCCGATCAGAGGGCAGGATTAGAGGAAGAGCGAGGACTTGAGGAGGTAGATCAGCCCAACGCCCGGGAATCAGCTAGTGTCAGTCTATCCAGGGGCGGCCAACAGGAGGAGGAAGAGGAAACAATGGCCGACACCCATTTTCAGCAGATGTTGGACACGGCTTTGGAAGAAGAGGAAAACACAGAACAAGGGACCCAAGGGTCGGGAGATACCCAGCTTATAGAGGAGGATGAGCCTGAGCAAACCAGTGCAAGAAGAGAGGAAGTGCACGAGATGGAGGCAACAGAAGAACAGCCCCTTGTCATTTGTAATCCACAGCAGACAGTGCCTGATTGGCTTTCCGACAGAATGAGGAGAGAACCCGAGGATGACACGGATCCAGCCATTGAGATGGAAGAGTTCCTCAGGAGGATCAGTGCGCCACCAGAGAAGAAAAGGGCCCGAAAGTTTTCAAAGATCTCGACTGACGAGTCAGGCTCTCGCACGCTTCAGGTGGCTATTCCGAGGGAAGATTGTGATCGAACCGAGGAGAGGCCTGAAAATTACGTGATCACCACAGTAGAGTTGGGTCGTCCTACGGGAGCCCAAGTTATCGAGGATTCGATAACTCCTATCAGGCATTGAAGGATCAGTTGCTCCGCACGGAGGGGAAGTATAAGAAATTGAAGAAGGAGCACAAAACTTTGATAGGATACGTACAAAATCTAGCACATCCAGGTGAACCAGCAAACCCAGCAGTGGAACGTCCATCAGAGCTTCCGAAGCAGTCAGTTGTTGCCTTAGAGGATTTGAAGAGAATGGAAACGGAGGCTGACAAGTGGGTTAGCCGTGTTCATACTGAGAGAGGGAAATTCATGGAGGACCTCGCCGATGCTTATCGACAGGCCTCAAGTATTTTGGCACGGATGGATATAGTAGATCAGGCCTGGGGTGATACTCGCATCTATCAAACGAAGACTGTACTTCGTTTGGGTGCTTTGATGCATATACCTCTAGAAACCTTGGTGGATGGAGGTGTAATCCAGAGAGGTGATAGGTATGATTTCAAAAGTTGGTACTCCTCGGCGGTCAGAGGCCGTGGATTTCACGACGCAGCAAGGGCAGATTCAGCTAAAGTGAGGAAAGCAATGGGCAACATCTTGGGGGGAGTCCTCAATACATTAGAAGCCATATTTGCTAGAAAGTTGGTCCCAGAGGAGATAACTGCTGATGGTTTGAAAAGTAGACTGCCTCCATTCTTCTCAGCTGCGAGGTCACTTGTCCTGGATGAATTTGAGAATGTCTCCACGTTCTCTAGTATAATTCAGCATACCCAGGACGCCTTGGTGACATGGAGGAAATCTTACACCAGATACGGACAGACGGTAGCAGTCTTGGAGTTCCAGCTCAACCATATTCCACCGATCTCTACACAGGAGGTTGAAGCAGTATTAGCCCGGTTGATCGAGTTTGCTACCCGGGAGAAGGCTAGTGGGAACGCGCTGCTTGATGAGGATCTTCTTGATGATAGTGGGCATTAATTGCTCATTATGATTCCTGCAGGGGAGTGGAGAATATTCTGTGCATTCTGTGCATTCATTGCCCACTCCTCTTGTGGCGGTTTTTAGGGCAGAAACCCTAATCAGGGCATAGGTGGCTCGATCTGAGCCCTTCATTGTAATTTGATCTGAACCGTCCACTGAATTGGACTTATTATAAAAGGGGCATCCCCCCTCATTTGTAATCAATTAGAAATTAGAGATTAGATCAAGAGTTGAATCAGAGCTAGAGAGGCATATAGCATTTAGCTTAGAAGTTAGCTTTAGATTGAGGAGGGAAGAAAACTTTCCTTTGAAAGTTTTGTAAAAGGTTGTTGTGAACACTTTTCATAATACAAAGAGTTTCATTGCTTGGTGATTTCTTCTTTGTTATGAGTAGCTAGCAAGGCCATTTCGTCTTTCCAATTCAAGGTAGATAGAGTAAAGTAGATTTCTATTTCATGCAAGTAGTTGTTAATTGTGGAGTGTGGCGTTGTGATTTAAGCATATCTTCTTTCATCCATACCACTAGCGGGCTTACTGATGGTAAGTTCGCCTTGCGTGGTCAACTGGAGTATCAACACTTAACTTCGATTATGGTTCATATGTTTGTATGCGTCGTATTGACGGTATGAACATGTTGCGTCATAGTTTGAACACTTTTCTCATCCTTTGAAGATTGCACCAACTTTGTCGGAGTTGTTCGAAAGGAGACAAAGCAAAGTTTGGTTTGAAGATTGTTTAAGTCGATCCTCGTCCTCCACCCTTTAGAAGTAGATTTGTAGAATCCCTATCCCTATCCCCTTTAAATTCTGCATTTTCCGAGTCAGTCTAGATACCAGAACAATATTGCCAAATCATTCATGTCCTAATTGCTTCACAGAGTCGAACAACTACGTAAGTCCCCTTGAA
This sequence comes from Sequoiadendron giganteum, assembly GCA_007115665.2. Taxonomy (NCBI): domain Eukaryota; kingdom Viridiplantae; phylum Streptophyta; class Pinopsida; order Cupressales; family Cupressaceae; genus Sequoiadendron; species Sequoiadendron giganteum. Next base: position 472,653,333 of record CM021107.1, on the reverse strand, counting down.
ATAACCAGCAAAACACATCAACCAACTGAGTCTATTCGCGATAAAAGGAACCTTGGAGTCGAACACATGAACTTTCAAGCAATCTTAGCATGTGGGACACTTTGATGAAGAGAGAATAGAGTGACTGTTGGGCAACTTTATTTTGTGCTGGCGCTGTCATAAAAAGCACGTCAACAGGCACAAGATTTCTTCCAGGCAACAAGGGCGTCCTAGGTGTTCTGTATAACGCTAGAGAACGTGGCTGTGTTCTCAAAGTCATCCTGTGTGAAGGTCTTCACCTCAGAAAAGAATGGTGTTAATCTACTCTTCAATCCATTTGCAGTTACCTCTTTAGAAGTCAGCCTTCTGGCAAAGATTGCCTCCAATGTGTTGAGGATTCCATCTAGGATATTCGTCATGGCCTTTCTGACTCTGATAGAATCCGTTTGTGATGCATCGTAGAATCCTCGGCCTATGACCATTGAAGAGTACCATCTGGCGAAGTCATATCTATCCCCCTGCTGAATCACACCGCCCTCAACCAAAACCTGTAGAGGTATGCTCATGAAAGCCCCTAAGCGGAGAACAACCCTCGTTTGATAGATGCAAGCCTCACCCCAAGCATGGTCAACTGCCTCCATCCTTGCCATGATATCGGAAGCTTTCCCATAGGCATGTGCAAGATCCTCCATGAACTTTCTTGTTTCTGTACGCACACTGGCAACCCACTTTTTTGCCTGTTGTGTCATCCTTTTCAAATCTTCTAAACCTTTGATTGACTCCCTGGAAAATTCAGCTGGAAGCTGAATTGCCGGGTTCTCTTGTCCACAAGGACGGGACAAGTGTTGCACGTAGCCAATCAGTGTCTTGTGCTCTACCTTCAAATTTTTGTACTTGCCCTCAACATAGGACAATCTATCCTTGAGTGCTTGATAAGAATTATCGCACCCCTCAACCACCTGTGCTCCAGTAGGGCGACCAAGTTCCATAGTTGTAATCACGTAATTTTCTGGAACGGCCTCATCCCGATCACACTCTATCCGAGGCACTGCCAGATGCAAAGTTCGGTATCCATCCTCATCCGTTGAGATCTTGGAGAACTTCCTAGCCTTTTTCTTTGTTGGAGGCACACTGATTCTCTATAACAACTCCTCCATCTCGACTGCAGGATCAGTTTCATCTATAGGGTCACGCCTCATCCTATCCCTTAGCCATTTTGGCACCTCCTGCCACATATCTGATATAACAAAAGGCTGCTCAACCTGGGCCTCTACCTCATGAACTTCTCCCCTGCCTTCGTTCCGACGAGGCTCATCATCATCAATAGGCTCAGTGTCTCCTGAGCTCTGGGCATCCTGATCCGAAGTAGCATCATCCTCGAGAGCTGCCTCAATCTCATGCTGAAACTGAGTATCAGTGGTCGTCCCCTCATCTGTCTCTTGCTGGTTATCTTCTCGGGGCATGTTGATGCTCTGACCCACTGATTTTCTACGAGGTGGCTGACTTGTCACTTGCATTGCCTATTCTGCCTGCAATCTCTCCCTCTGATCAGCGAACAATGATACCTCCTGCAAACTTGGAGAGTTTGCCCGAGATGGTGTATGCAAGGACTCCTCAACTCTCAAAGGTTCAGGTCAAATTGGCTCCTTCCCTCTAGGCTCTGGGGTATGATCTACCTGCCTTCTCTGTCTGGCTACTGGCGATCTGTTATCTCCCATCAAATTATATGTAAGGGGAATTGATTTTCCGTTAAGTCGGTTGACATGCCTCTCTATCCAACTCCGTGTAAATGTTAAGACAGGGATACAGAGCGTATCCAAGTCGGTAATCTTTGGTTCTGACCAATCTAGAAGTGGTAGAGGTGTCTCTCTCATTGTTTCGTAGTTAGCTTGTACAACATTGATGTCCTCTTCAATTTGATCCGGTGCTGGGACAATTTCACACTCCCTGATCATCACCAACGATATTCGAGAGAACATTCTCTTCCTGACCTCGATCTCATCCATTGCACTCGCCCAAAAGTCTTCGATCTGTGCCTTGTGCCTGAACTCTTCTGACAATATCCATCTGATGTTCCTGTGGGGATTGTAGTGGTGCTTGCTGGTGTGGTAGGAAAGGTGGAAGAATTGGAGTTCATTTTCTGCCTCCCTAGCTGCTTGCAGCGATGGGAAGATTTCATCTGAATTCCCCATGGTAATTGGGAATCCGAGTCCACCTTTCTTCTTCTTCCTTTGAATCTTATTGTAGGCAATAAGTTGCCTAGATACTTCCAGCATCACTATTCTGTTGGTGGGATATAGGGGCAATCTATAAGGATAGGAAGAGAATCCTTGCAGCCTTATGTAGGTGAACTTCGGATATTAGATAAACCAACATCCGAATTTCTCAATCATCTCTTGTGCTTCCCTGGATATTCTGTGATGGGTTCTTTTCTGCAAGGTCCTCGTAATATGCACAGTGAAGGCGTCATTGACCCTTTTGTAATTAGTTGTGCTTGTCAAATGCAACTGTGGACAAGCCTCATATATTTTAAACTGATGGGAACTGTTGTGACCTTTTCACACATCACCCCATCCAAGATGGGGACCCCTAATTTTTTCTCCATTCTGGTCTTTTGGCTTTGGTTCTCTCTGTCTCTGATCTTTTGTCCTTCCGGGGTTGTCCCGTTTGACCTCAGTTGAGTAATTGACAAATCTAGGGTTGCTATCCTTTAGACCCGTTCGAGGTCAAGATTGAGTTACTTAGGTGAAATCTAAGTGCAGCAACACATTCAGAAAACTCAAGGCAGAATCCCCCTGAAATCTCACTCAAATCCGACCACTTACTATTTTTAGTAAGTACCTAATTCGAGGCTTGTTCCTCAGGATTTCGGGATTCTAACTACTTCAGCACAATCAGGCTACTTCAAAGTGCCTACACGTGAAATTTGAACGGATTCAGACAACTGGCTATTTTTAGCAGTTCAACCTTCAGAGGCTATTTTCAAGGTTTAGAGAAGCAATTCTCCGATAAGTGATAGGAGAATTGATCTGGGTTTTCCATGACCTTCGCAATGGTGTAACATGCAAATCAAGGGGGACTTTCAGAGATCAGCCTTCCGTGGCTATTTTTAGGGTTTGCATGCAAGAATTTTCAATGCATGTCCGGATATTCCATCTGGGTTTCACAAGAGCTTCGCAGTGATATGACATGCAAGTGGATCGGATCAGTTTTCAAGGACTTACTATTTTTAGCTAGTTCCAGAACTTTGACCAGTTTTTTGGGTTTTTTGAGATCCCAAAGGCATTGTGACATACAAACTCGTCCGACATCCAATGGACCACTTTCGGGACACTTACTATAAATAGCAGCTTCAATCCAGCAGCTACCTAGCACTTCATTCCATCGAGCAAAACGACAAGCAATATAAATCAGGAGCAGTCGGGACCACGTGCAAGTCAGATTAGGGTTTCCCTGCCATGTCTAAAAATAGATGAAGCGAAATGCAGATATGTCAGAACGAAGCACGCCGCCATGATCAACATCCTTCAAGCTACCTACTGGCAAATTTTGAGCAAAATCGGAGGACTTACTATTTTTAGTAAGTCAGGACACGGCTATAAATAGCAGGCTTGCGTCGGAAGTCGGTATGAACAAAGCACTCAAGTTATCAGGATCAGACATAGCAAGTTTCAAGTCGAACGGAGCTACTGAAGCAAACAACTTTGAAACTTACTATAAATAGCAGGTGGCTAAAAATAGCACGTCATCACCAGAAGCAAGCATGAGCAGGTCTCTCACTGCATCAAAGGCAACTGGAGCAAATTTCAAAGCAAACAGAGATACGAGAATTGATCAATTCTAGGGTTTGCTAAAAATAGCAAATGGCTAAAAATAACATATATTGTGCCGGATAAGATGTGAACAGGATGACGACACCCGATGGAGTGCGCCTACCACTACAATGCAGAACAGAGGACGGTCACTTCGCCGGATGGCAAGGTACGGGCTAACCTAACACCTGAAGCGATCGGAGAGGCATTCGGGATTCCAGTTCATGAGAAGATGATCTACAAGACGAAAGAGAGAGCTGGAAAGATGTACTCATCCACCACAGACTGGTGTGCTGATTTGATAAACACTAGGTGGATGATTAAACCCAAGCCAACTCGCACCAAATTGCCCAAGCAGATAGTCTCAGAGGACTTGAGACAGGAGTTTGGTGATCTCATTATGATGCTGAGCAGAGTTGGAGGATGCCTCCAAGCGTTCATCTTTGAACCTTGGATGTTCTATTTTGTCAACTTGGTGTTAGAGGGAAAAGATTACATGGATTGGGCACTGATGATCAGTGATAACATACATGAGCCGCTTCGTGGCGTGAGGAGAACGAAGACATTTTACATGGGCTCCTACCTTGTCTATATGCTGGCTCGCATGACGAGATACAGAGGGATCTCTTACAAAGAACGAATCGGTTGCGGATCCCATCAGTTTAAAATATATGAAGCTTGTCCACAGTTGCATCTGACAAGTACAACCAATTACAAGAGGGTGAATGATGCCTTCACAATGCATATCACGAGGACCTTGCAGCAGAGAACCCACCACAAAATATCAAGGGATGCACAACAAATGATTGAGAAATTCGGATGTTGGTTTATCCAATTTCCAAAATACACCTACATAAGGCTGCAAGGATTTTCCTCCTATCCATACAGATTGCCACGGTATCCCACAAACAGGATAGTGATGCTGGAAGTATCTAGGCAACTGATTGCCTAGGATAAGATTCAGAAGAAGAAGAAGAAAGGTGGACTCGGATTCCCGATTACTATGGGAAATTCAGATGAAATCTGCCCATCGCTGCAAGCAGCAAGGGAGGCAGAAGCAGAGCTCCAATTCTTCCACCTTTCTTATCACACCAGCAGGCACTACTACGATCCTCACAGAAACATCAGGTGGATATTGACAGAGGAGTTCAGGCACAAGGTGCAGATCGAAGACTTTTGGGCAAGTGCAGTGGATGAGATTGAGGTCAGAAAGAGGATGTTCTCTCGAATACCGTTGGTGATGGTTAGATAGTGTGAGATCATCCCAGTGCCAGATTAGATTGAGGAGGATATAAACGTAGTATAGGCGGACTACGAGATAGTAAGGGATACACCTTTACCTCTCCCAGATTGGTCTGAGCCAGAGATCACTGACTTGGATACACTTTGTATCCCAATCTTGACATTTACACGGAGTTGGGTAGAGAGGCACGTCAGCCGACTCAAGGGAAGGTCAATTCCCCTTACCTACAATTTGATGGGAGACAGCAGATTGCAGACAACTAATCAGAGGAGACGGAGTAATCCAACTCCAGAGCCTAGAGGAAAGGAGCCAGTTCAACCTAAGCCAGTGGTAGTTGAGGAGTCCATGCATACGCCATCTCGGACACACTCTCCAAGCTTACAGGAGGTGTCGTTATTTGTTGATCAGAGGGAGAGATTGGACGTAGAGCAGACAGTGCAAGTGGCAAATTGGCTACCTTGTAGAGAATCAGTGGGTCAGAGCATCAACATGCCCCAAGAAGAACATCAGCAGGAAAATCAGCAAGAGACAGATGAGGGGACGGCTACTGATACTCAATTTCAGCAGGAAATTGAGGCGGCTCTCGAGGGTGATGCTACTTCAGATCAGGATGCCCAGAGCTCGGGAGACACGAAGCCTATTGATGACGGTGAGCCTCGTTAGAACGATGGCAGAGGAGAGGTTCACGAGTTAGAGGCTGAGGTAGAATAGCCTTTTATTATATCTGACATGCGGCAGGAGGCGCCAGAAGGCTAAGGGACAGGATGAGGCGTGATCCTGTAGATGAAACCGATCCCGGAGCCGAGATGGAAGAATTATTATAGAGGATCAGTGCACCTCCAGCAAAGAAAAAGGCTAGGAAGTTCTCCAAAATATCCACAGATGAGGATGGATCCCGAACCTTGCATATGGCAGTTCCTCAAGAAGAATGTAATAGAGACGAGGCCGTTCTTGAGAACTATGTTGTGAGAACCATGGAACTAGGCCGCCCTACTAGAGCACAAGTGGTAGAGGAGTGCGATAATTCCTATCGAGCATTCAAGGATAGATTGTCCCATGTTGAGGGCAAATACAAAAGGTTGAAGGTAGAGCACAAGACATTGATTGGCTACGTGCAGCACTTGTCCCGTCCTTGTGGGCAAAAAAATCCGGCAATTGAACTTCCAGCTGAGTTTTCCAGAGAGTTAATCAGTGGGTTAGAGGATTTGAAGAGAATGGCACAGCAGGCAGACAAGTGGGTTGCCTGTGTGCGTACAAAGACAAGAAAGTTCATGGAAGATCTTGCACATGCCTATGGGCAAGCTTCCGATATTATGGCTAGAGTGGAGGCAGTTAACCATGCTTGGGGTGAGGCTCGCATCTATCAGACGAGAGTTGTTCTCCGTTTAGGGGCTTTGATGAGCATACCTCAACACTCTTTGGTTGAGGGAGGTGTTATCCAGCAGGGAGATAGATACGACTTTGCCAGATGGTATTCTTCAGTAGTCACGGGCCGGGGATTCTATGATGCATCACAGGAAGATTCTGTCAGGGTCAGAAAGGCCATGAAGAACATCTTAGATGGAATTCTCAACACGTTGGATTCAATCTTTGCCAAGAGGTTGACTGCTGAAGAGATAACTGCCGATGGATTGAAAGACAGATTGGCGCCATTTTTCTTTGAGGTGAAGACCTTCACACAGGAGGATTTCGAGAACACAGCCACGTTCTCCAGTATCATACAGAACACCCAGGACGCCCTTGTTGCCTGGAAAAAATCATGTGCCCGGCATGGGCAAACAGTTGCGGTTTTGGAGTTTCAGTTGGATCACATTCCTCCTATCTCCGATCAGGAAGTTGAGGCGGTCTTGGCCAGATTCATCAGATTTGCAGCCAGCGAGAAGGAGAAAGGAAACGCCCTTCTGGACGATGACCTTCTGGAGGGAGACGACGTGCATTGATGGCAGGGTGTGGTGTATTGATGAGGAGTGGAGGGCGCATTCATTGCCCCACTCCTCTCGGTGGCGGTTTTTAGGGCAGAAACCCTAATTAGGGCATAGGTGGCTCAATCTGAGCCCTTTATTGTAATCAGATCTGAACCGTCCACTATTTGGATTCATTATAAAAGGGGCATCCCCCCTCATTTGTCAATAGTTAGAATTAGAATCAGAGATAGATTAGAGCTAGACAGAGATAGAGATTGATAGAAGTTAAAGTAGAGCTAGGAGTTAGCTCAGTTGGAAAGGAAAGAAAGACTTTCCCTTTGAAAGTTTTTGCAAAAGATTGTTGTGTAAGACTCTCATGAAATAAAGATTTCATTGATTGGTGACTTCATTTCGTGTTGTGGGCAGTTGACGAGATCTTTTCGTCTTTCCAATTCGAATAGAGTAAAGTAAAGTAGATTTGTTTTCATGCAAGTAGTTGTTAAGTTGTGGAGTGTGGCGTTGTGGTTTGAGCGTATCTTCTTTCATCCATACCATTAGCGGGCTTGCTGATGGTAAGTGTGCCTTGTGTGGTCAACTGGAATATCAGTACCTAACTTCGGTTGTGATTCGTGTGTTCACTTGCATCGTTGTGACGGAGTGCACATGTTGAATCACAAGTTGAACATCCTACTCATCCTTTGAAGATTGCACCAACTTTGTCAAAGTTGTCCGAAGGGAGACGAAGCAAAGTCTGGTTCGAAGATTGTTTAAGCCGATCCTCGTCCTCCACCCTTTAGAAATAGATTGTAGAATTCCTATCCCTACCTCCTTTAAATTCAGCATTTCCCGATCCATTCAAATACTAGAGCATCATAGTCAAAATCCTTCATTTGCTTGAGCATATAAAGTTGAACAATTACGTAAGTCCCCTTCGAATACCCAGCATATTCACATCAACCAACTGAGTCTATTCGCATTAAAGGAACCTTGGAGTCGAAAGCATGAACTTTCACGCAATCTTAGCATGCGAAACACTTTGATCAAGAGAGAATAGAGTGGCCGTTGGACATTTTATTCTGTGCTGGCGTTGTCATAAAACACACGTCAACAGGAACCACACCCAATTGGCTTCTTGTAAGAGATCCCCCTATACTTTGTCATGCGAGCTAGCATATAGACGATGTAAGAGCCCATATAAAACGTTTTCGTTCTCCTCACGCCACGGAGCTACTCATGTATGCTATCACTGATCATCAGTGCCCAATCCATGTAATCTTTTCCCTCTAGCACCAAGTTGATATAATAAAACATCCAAGGTTCAAAGATGAACGCTTGGGGGCATCCTCCAACTCTGCTCAACATCATAATCAGATCACCAAACTCTTGCCTTAAATCCTCTGAGACTATCTGCTTGGGCAATTTTGTACGAGTTGGCTTGGGTTTAATCATCCACCTGGTATTTATCAAATCAGCACACCGGTCTGTTGTGGATGAGTACATTCTTCCAGCTCTTTCCCTTGTCTTATAGATCATCTTCTCATGGACTGGAATCCTGAATGCCTCTCCGATCGCTTCAGGTGTCAGGTTGGCCAATATCTTGCCATCTGGCGAAGTGATCGTCCTCTGCTTTGCATTGTAGTGGTGGGCGCATTCCATGATGAGTTCTAGACACTCGATAGTTGGTGGAAAACTGGCAGCTGCATACAGTCCACTCCTAACAATATTGTGTGAAGTCACTGATGGGTGATGGCCTCCAGTCCCCATCATCCTTCTTCTGAATGCGTCTAGGGTGAACGAGCCCAAGTTCGTGTCAGCCAGCTTGCCCAACTTTGATGAGAATTTTGATTCCGGCAAGAAGGACTTGCTTAATTTCTTGATCACTGCTTGCCTGGATGTGTTTGCTTTTGCGGATTCAGTGTGGTTCCCTCTGGCTGCAGCTCTTCTGCTTGATTCGACTATTCTGCAGAAAAGGCAAGAGAGTTAGAAAACAAGATTTTAAAATAATAAAATAATCACCATTGAGGGTGTCAACAGATTTTTAAATAAAAAGGCTGCAATTCTTTTGCCACTTCCAGCTGCAAACCTCAACTGTCTTGTTCGTTTCAATGTTCTTACTTCAACTGCGAAATTTCTGTACTTGCAGCAGTTATGAAACTTCTATTTCTCCCCTAAAATGTACTTTCAGCAACTTGCTTGCTTCTCCTAAATGCGTTTTTCAGCAAGCTTGTGAACTTGAACTGCAGCACTTCACAAATGTCCAGACTTAACCTCGTACCTCAGCAGTCAAATAAAACCTCCTCACAAAGTCGTGCTTTTCAGCAACTGTAGTCTTAGCACATCAAATTGTACCTCCTCAGCAACCTCAAGACTTCTCAGCAATTTCGCACTTCAGCAGTCTCAGCCACTTCAACCTCTTGCTTAGCCACGCCTTTGGCAATTCAATACCTCTGCTTGCAAACTCATATTTCCCAGCAGCTCAAGCCTTCTCTTCACAAATTCGTACTCTTCCAGCAACTTGAGAATTTTTTTATATCTCTGCAAACTCGTACTTCAGCTTCAGAAAATGCTTTGCATTCAGCAACTTGTGAGGAGAATGAAAATGACTCAGAATATTATAGCCAGGTCGAATTCTAGTAGAGGTTAAACTTAGCAAATTTTTGAATTCCACTTTCCCTCTCTTTTCCAATCGTAACACTTGTCATCTGAAGCATCGAAATCTCAAGCTTCTAGAATTATGAATTTCATTATCTTTGCACAGGCCTGCCTCATCGCATTGTTTCCTTTAAAATATTAAATTACTCACTTCTTTGAACAATTTCGAATTGTTTGGCTAAGTCATTTCATCTCACTCTTGCTTTGGCAAAATTATCCAGTTCAATCTTTCAGCGAATGTTTTAGCAAATTCACTCATTTTATTTGTTTGCCTTAGAGAATTTCTTTAAATTTGCCTTAGGAATTTTATCAAAATAGGCACCGGGCAAAAATATCCACCAAAATGATGTGAGAAATGTGTGGGATAAGTTCAAACCATCTTGCAATCAAAAAAGTTCAATACCCAGAAGAAAATTCTTTTCAAAACTCATCGTTTTCATGTGTATCCGGATGAAGGGGTACTTTTAATTTTTTATTATTTAAAAATAATAAAATGGCTAAGGTTTATTTTCCTTTACTCCGGATGTCTTCCACACCTGCAATCTCAAGTTTCTCTGCCTTGGAATTTTTCCTTGATTTCCTTTGAAGAATTTTCCCTCTGAAGAATTTTCTCTCTGGAAATTTTAACATCACTTGTAGGCGTATTTCCCATTTTCTCTTTAGAAAATGCCTTAGAAAAAAAATTAAATTTTTTATCACCTTACCCTTGAAGGGCGCATTTGAACATGTGAGCTTCCATGTCATCCTCTACATCTTAATGATGACAACATCAGACCATTGGCCTTAGCAAGACACCAGTAGCTACCCAAGGGATCGCGAAAGCACTTTAATCGATTCCATGGTGATGGATCTCGACATCTTGATGAACACATTTCAGCATTCACAGTGGCTTGTTCCATTTTGCATGTTCCTCATGAAGACATAGCTCTTCGTCTCTTTTTTGAGACCCTGGAGAATAATGCTTGAGACTGGTTCAATAATCTTGAGCCAAGCATTATCACAAGTTTGGCAGTCATGAGCGAAAAATTCTTGGCAAGATTCAAGCCTAGGACAACCACCACTTATTTGCACAACTCTCAAACTCAAAGATGGAGCCTACAAAATCGATGAGTGAGTTCATATCAAGGTTTAACCGCCTCGTCACACGTCTTTCCCATACACTCAACCCGTCTAATGAGATTTTGATGAGCAACTTCATCAACACACTACCGTTAGAAATTACCTTTTTGTTGAAGGGAAGCCAATGAGTAGATCTACAACTTACACAAGAAGAAGCCATCAAGATTGAAGATAATATGATCACGACAGGAATAATGAAGAATGATTCAATCAAATCCCTTGTTCAAGCGTCTGCTGATCCACTGCTACATAAGGTAGCTAATGAGGTGACAATTCTCAAAAGACAGTCACCCACTCAAGGGCAACAAGCACTGCCTACACAACCACCATATCAACCTTAGTAGCCATACCAACCGAAGAGGAATAACTTCCAGCCATTCAACAACACAAATCAAGGTTCCCGCAAGGAAAATCGAGACAAACTGTTGATATTGAGAAGCCCACAGCCTATTGCTCTTTCCATGACACAGTTGAACACATCGGAGCCACATGTTCGAAAAACCAAAGAATGAATCAGATCATGGGATTTGCTGATTTTGCTCCAAGTACAAGCTTCGTACCTTCACCAACTACAAATGTTGTCTTACCACAAATGGACGACTTTGATGGTGACTCCGCAACAGGATACTTCGACAGAGAACCCGTTAATGAACAAGAAGAAGACTACTGCCAATACTCTCTTGTGGTCAATCATGAGAACATCTCATCGCCTGTGTTCACATGTGCACAACACTTCAAAGCACAGAAAAAAGAAGAGGAAAAGTGGAAGTTTGAAGAAAAGGGAAAAGAAGTGCCTTCCACTTCCAATCCCAAGTCTTCACAAGAGAAAACCATGCTGGTTACTCAGGATCCAACCTCAGCAAACTTCGACATTGTGTCCTCCATGAAGAAGACGAAGGTACAAATCTCACAATTGGAGTATCTTCAGGATCATCCGGAGCAGTTGGATCGAATTCTCAAGGTGGTAAAGAAGAAGGCTACAGTCCAGCCTACATTGCTTGAATCCTCCGTACCAGCAAAAGATAAGCCAAAACTGTTCTATATATCTTTGTATATAGGAGGTTTTAAACTCAACAATTGCATCATAGATAGTGGAGCTTCAGACAACGTCTTGCCTTTTCAAATCATGAACGCATTGGGACTTTCGTGCATCGAAACCAAAGAAAAGTGTTAGTCACTTGAGTCAAAGCCGGTGCCATTGGTCGGTCAACTGAAAGATGCACAAGTGAGGGTAGCATCTTGTCCTGAAAACAAAATTATTATGACTATCTTGATCACTGACATTCCTACCAGTTACGGGATGTTACTCAGTATGAGTTTCTACAAAGACCTCGGAGGTGAAATTCAATTGGATTGGTCGTTCACGACAATCCCGTTGAACAAAGGCACTTTCAAGTTGGAACCTAAGGTGAAGTCAAAGTTCACAGTGGTGATGTACCAAGTTCCACATGCACAAGTGTTATATCAAGACACTTGTCCAGGGACATATGCTATGATATCTGATGTCAGTGAAGATTGTCAGAAACTTGCACTTTCCACAACTACATCATATGAAGAATAAAAAGTGTGGACGATGCAGTTCGACGACAGTTGCTCAACATCAGGTTCAGGAGCGGGAGTAGTGATCATCTCTCCCGAAGGTTGTTTATATCCGTTCGCATACAGGTTGCAATTTGACTGCACCAATAACTCTACTGAATACGAGGTGCTCTTATTGGGTCTCAAGAATGCAAAGGATATGGGCATCAATCTGCTTAGAGTTGAAGGAGATGCAGAGCTGATTGTTAAACAGATCAGAGAGCAGTTTTTTTGGTGTAATAACTAACACCTCTGGAGTGTAAGTACAAAATGGACAGCTATGCACACTGCATAATGAGTGCTCTTCAAATTAGGAGAGGAAGCTCCCTCTTTTGCTGATATGCTTGGAAAAGTAAAGTATTCTAAATCCTATCTTTTTTGTCTTAGCTGGAAGAGGCACAAGGTTAAGAAAACCTAGAACATTGCAACTAAGGATTTTCTGGTTTCGCAGATCATTAACTACAACTAAGCTAACTACTTTAAACCTATCCAGTTTTCTCAAGTAAACAGAGCATGAGGAAATGGAGCAGGGATGTGATTACACGATAAAATTCAGGTAAGATTCACAACGTGAAGGCAAGGTGGCACAACTATTTGCTTGGTTGGGTAGAAGTTTATTAAAACAAACATATATACAATAAACTAAGCACAGATTCACAATGTGAAGGCAAGGTGGCACAACTATTTGCTTGGCTGAATAAATTTATTGACACACACATCAAACAATAAGCTTTAAGTACATATTCTAAACTTGAAGGCAAGGTGGCACGACTATCTTCTCAATCTGAATAGGCTTATTGAACACAAAACATAAGGTAAGCAACTGGGACAGTGTATTGCATAGACGAGACATGCATACAACAACGATCAAACCAACAACCCCATTTAACTAAGATGAGCATTCACCATAACAACTGCATGAAACCCGAGTGGCATAACAATTCATCATCACAATAAATACTCGTGAACAAATACAAAATAGGCAATATTACAGGCAAGGTGGCACAACATATATTACTCTCTCCTGCAAAAGTTATTTACAAATGAGCTGAAAGCTCTTATTTATAGACATCAAAGGTGTAGGCAACCCTAAAATCACCTTGAGTCAACTATAGTCTTGCAATGCATGCAAGATCTTATTGCTAAACCCTAATAAATGAAACTATATAGTTAACTGGAAAGCTACCATCAGTTAACCGATACAAACAATGCTAATTGGACAATGTGCAACATGCACGTCCTTATTGAAAGAAAAGCTAACTGATAACTAACATCAGTCAACTAACACTAACTAAGAGTCCATCCTCCTACAAAGATATTTCCAAGAATGAGATAGGCGTGCCTGATGTCAACAAGGAAAACTCAAGAACTGACGTTGAGTTAACTATTGCTCCTGACTCATCCTCGAAAACAACTATAGGATCTAATTGGATGTTTACTCTAAGTCCTCTCCATTTACCATCTCATCCAGGAATTTATCGATGGTATCATCATCTGGCACTCTAACGCTGTCCATGATGATGAACTGTCTATCTAACTCTTTGTCTCAATCCTGGATCACTCTCTGACTGTCCCTGACCTTCCCAGTCGCCTTTCTGAAACTGGCAGTCATCTCTGAGAACTCATCCAACTTGGACGCCTCAAGATTTTCATCAAGGTTATCACAAACAAGTTTCTCAAACTCAATCTACACTGCATCACGCTCAAGATATGCACCATCTTCATGAAGATAATGGCATGGGATCTGAGTAACTTTGGCGGCTCCGTAAATGGAGTGATGATCTCTGTTCTATTTGCAGCTTTATGCTTCTGACGCTTTTCTCGATTCTTCTCATGGAAAAGTGTTGCATGACGAAACCACAAAGTTCGACTGTGAACACTCTGGTTTGTAGAAATGCACACGAACGCACTGCACATGCAAAATTCCAACGGTATCAACCCTTCGGATGTGCTTGATGCAAAACGGTGCCAGCTTTTGTAATGTCTCTTTCTAGGTTTACCATAATTCTTGCCCTGATTTTCTGAAGATATCCTTTATGATGGTTTAGTGTTCAAACTGTGTTCTTTTTCTCCTTTTCCTAATCAATCATAAGATATAAACATTCATAAATTTATTCATTTTTATATCAAATAATCACAATTACTTATAAGGTTTAATAATTGCAACAAGCATCATTACCGCATAATTGTTAAATACATATATATATATATCCATTAGTATTCATATATATATGTTTATATAATTATTCTTTCCTTATTTATATATATTCTTTATTCATTGCATATTATTCATTATAAAATTTATCTATATCTATGCATATATACTTGTATGCCTATTAAATAATATATATATATATATATTAAATGACTATATTCCAATGCATAACAATCATTGTTGTTGTTGTTCTGAATTGCGGATCCTATTTATCCATCTCTTTTCCATTCTTTATTTTCCTTCCTTCTATTTATACCATTCAAGGTAGGTGACTCATGGGGAAAATGTATTGTTTGGTGAAAGAGGTGACTTTTCATAAAATATATCCCTTTGTTAGATTTAATTGCTGCCTTTAAAGGCTTATTATCACAATAATATCTATTTTTGAAAATAATATATTATTACTAATAATTATGATATTTCAGATTATATACTTATTTTATTATTTTATTTTGATGTTTTATTGAATATATTTTAACATTGAAGTATAATAATTAAACCAATTTTCTATTATCTTATTATTATTTTATTCTAATGTATTACAATCTTTGATGTGTAATGATTATATTGTTTATTTATTATTATTATTTTTGATATTAAGTTATTTAATACTAGAATGTAATAACAATAATTTGCCTATATATTATTATTATATTTGTTATTTCATATTTATATATTTTTATATTGATATGGTACACATTTATTTTATATTTAACATTAATATTGCTATTTATTTTATTTATTAATTTATTTGTATTTTAACACTTGGTCTTTATGGTATTGTTATTTCAGGGACATGATAGTCCTCCCCGCCCAAGATTGCTTGCACTCAAGCAATGATGATCTAAGATGTGTGAATTTAAGATGTTTCTTGTGGTGATGCTATTATTTTTGATAGGAGTTGGAAGTTCTAACCCAAGTGATGGTCACTCTAGTCATGAGGACAATGTATTGACTAATATTCTTAAGTTCTACTATTTCTCTATCACTTCCCAAAAGCAATGAGTTAGAGTTTGTGACTCAGTACAACTTAACACCACATGAATAAAAAATTAAAGAAAACACTCAAGTAGCTCAAGTAAGCAAACAAGTAGCTCAACCAAGCAAGCAAGTAGCTCAACTAGGCAAACAAGTAGCTCAAGCAAGTGGGTAACTCAAGCACGTAGGCAAGTAGCTCAAGCATACAAGGAACCAGCTCAAGTAGACACGCGAGTATCTCAAGCACACAAGCAACCAGCTTAGGTAGCTCAAGCTCGTAAAGAAGTAGCTCAAGCATGCAAGTAACTAGCTCAAGCGAGTAGACAACCAACTCAAGCACACAAGCAACCGGCTCAAACAAGTAGGCAACCAGCTCAAGCACACAAGCAACTAGCTTAAGCAAGTGGGCAACCAGCTCAAGCACACAAGTAGGTAACTAAAGAAGACAAGCAACTAGCTCAAGTAGACAAGCAGGTGGCTTAAGCACGCAAGCAACTAGCTCAAGTAAACAAGCAGGTAGCTCAAGCACCCAAACAACTAGCTCAAATAGACAAGCAGGTAGCTCAAGCACATAAACAACTAGCTCAAGTAGACAAGCAGGTAGCTCAAGCATGCAAGCAAGCAACTCAATCACGCAAGCAAGTAGCTCAAACAAACAACCAACCAGCTTAAGCAACTTGCCAAACAACATTTTTTACATTTTCATAGTTTTTAAGCATAAAGTATTCATAAACACAATGACAAGCTCCAAATACATAGTGATTAGCTCTAACATTCATCACATACACAATGGCTAACTAGCACATCACAATGGCTGACACACACATATTCCTAATGCATCTCCTATCCTTGGAGGGTTCAACCATAAGAGAGTATAGGAAGCATGACTTGATGGGGAGCCTACGATCCATCATGCCAATTCTTTCCCTTCCTCTTATGATTTAGCCTTTTGGGTTTGCTTAGTTCCCTCCCTTATAGAAAAAATTCTCCATTATCGGTCACAATGACTGCCATTCTCGGACGCAATGTCCGCCATCGGTCGCAATGACCGCCATTATCGAACGCAATGTCCGTCATCGGACGCAATGTCTGCCATTAGTCGCAATGACTGCCATTATCGGACGCAATGTCCGCCATCAGTCGCAATGACTGCCATTATCGGACGCAATGTCTGACATCGGTCGTAATGACCGCCGTTATAGGACACTTGTTGCCTCAACTCCTCTAGACCCAAAGGCAGTACCCTCAGATACCCTAGAGGCAAGTACCCCCTTGGCCCAAGTGGGCTCATCTTGTTCCCTCTTGGGTGGCATATCTAGAAGAGGTCTTCATTGTCTTGTTGGCTCAACTCCTCTAGACCCAAAGGCAGTACCCTCACATACCCCAGAGGCAAGTACCCCCTTGGCCCAAGTGGGCTCATCTTGTCCTCTCCTGGGTGGCATATCTAGAAGAGGTCTTCAATGTCTTGTTGGTTCAACTCCTCTAGACCCAAAGGTAGTACCCTCGGATACCCCAGAGGCAAGTACTCCCTTGGCCCAAGTGGGCTCATCTTGTCCCCTCCTGGGTGGCATATCTAGAAGAGGTCTTCATTGTCTTGTTGGCTCAACTCCTCTAGACCCAAAAGCAGTACCCTCGGATACCCCAAAGGCAAGTACCCCCTTGGCCCAAGTGGGCTCATCTTGTCCCCTCTTGGGTGGCGTATCTAAAAGAGGTCTCCATTGCTATCTCCCTTTGCAATACTCTTGTAAGGTCTTTTTGATTGCATTGGTGCCCTCGTTCTCATATAATTCTTTTTCCCACTTGTCATAGGTTGTTGCTCCTTCAAATGTTTGCAAATGTTTTGAAATTCAAATTATTGTGTACGATTGTGAGGAGTATCCAAAGTCTTGTTTGACCTTTCTTCCACAGGATGGCAGGATTATGCTCTGATACCACTGTAGTGTCCCTTTCTAGGTTTACCATAATTCTTGCCTTGATTTTTTGAAGATATCCTTTATGATGGTTTAGTGTTCAAACTATGTTCTTTTTCTCCTTTTCCTGAACAATCATAAAATAAAAACATTCATAAATTTATTCATTTTTATATCAAATAATCACAATTACTTATAAGGTTTAATAATTGCAACGAGCATCATTAGCACATAATTGTATAATACATATATATCCATTAGTATTCATATATATATGTTTATATAATTATTCTTTCCTTATTCATATATATATATTCTTTATTCATTGCATATTATTCATTATAAAATTTATCTATATCTATGCATATATACTTGTATGCCTATAAGATATATATATATATATTAAATGACTAGATTCCAATGCATAACAATCATTGTTGCTGCTGTTCTAAATTGCAGATCCTATTTATCCATCTCTTTCCCATTCTTTATTTTCCTTCCTTCTATTTATACCATTCAAGGTAGGTGACTCATGGGGAGAATGTATTGTTTGGTGAAAGAGGTGACTTTTTATAAAATATATCCCTTTGTTAGTGTTGGCGTTTCAAATCGCACCTCTGAAATGCGTTTTGGAAATAGACAGCTATGTGCAGTAAACTGCTCTTTGAATTAGGAGGGGAAGCTCCCTCTTTTGCTGAGTTGCATAAAGAGAGTAAACTAAACTTAATTACGCCTATCTTTTTGGTTCAGCTGCGAGAACACAAGGTTATAGAACACTAGATGTTGCAGCTGAGGTTTTCCCTTTAATGAAACTAGACAGCTACAGTTTAACCTACGCTTAAAACGTTTCTATCCTCTCAAATAAACGCAAAGCAAGAGAGTTTAGAAATGGACGAGATTGATTTTCTGACAAAGATACTTAAACAAACTTTTCTTCAACATACATTTAAGGCAAGCTGAAAAAGAGATCATAAAAGTATTACGGAAACATGAGACTTTTATTTCAAGAGTAGCAAATCAAGCTTCAAGATTTTATTTCCTCACACTTCTACCACAAAACGATAAACAAAAATCTGAGATATTTATATCAAGGCAAACAAAGCATGCTCAAGATTTTATTCACTCAAACTTCTGGCATAGAGATTACAATTTCGGGACAACAAGTTGTAGCAAAATGCTTGCAACATGAGATCAACCTGATTATAATTGACACATAACATATGCACTAAACAAGGATTTGCAGCTAAGGAGGCATGCAAACTTGCTCTTTACACAAAGTGAACTGACACTAAATTGATAACAAACATGAAGGCATAAGCTAAATGATTCTGTTATCACAAGCACGGTTAAAGAAAAATGAGAAAACACAGCTTTTATTTATACATAAGCAGACGAGTAGGGAACCCTAAAATCTCCTTGCTTTACAACTACTGCTTGCCAACATGCAAGATTTATTTCTAATTCTAGAAAAGATAAAACATCTAAACCCTA
Source organism: Sequoiadendron giganteum (assembly GCA_007115665.2). Lineage (NCBI taxonomy): Eukaryota > Viridiplantae > Streptophyta > Pinopsida > Cupressales > Cupressaceae > Sequoiadendron > Sequoiadendron giganteum. Next base: position 472,634,452 of record CM021107.1, on the reverse strand, counting down.
GAAAGCATCTAAAAATGGAAAGTGCCAACTCATTACAACTTGTTACAATTGTTTTCTTTCTGTCCTCAAAGAATGGATAAGAATTGAGACAAGAATAGAAAGAAAGGGTGGAAGATGCTTCTAGAGGAAAGCAGATTTAAATCTCGATCACATCCGCTAATAAGCGGGCAACTTCATCTGTGGTAGGAGTGTTGATACTATTAATAGCAAAATGCCGCTTTTCCAAGATTCCTTCGCCATCTATAATAGACCTCAAGAAATCTTCACTCTCATTGGCCGCTTTCTTGAACTGTGCTAACATCATGGAAATCATCTTCATTCTTCCAACACTACCATCATTGCCATGCAAGACACTCTGAAACTCTGCTTGGACTACGTCAAGTCCAATGTATGAACCATCCTCAAGGCAATACTGACAAGGAATTGCTGCAACAAAATCTCTAATGAACCTAAGAGTATCAATGACTCTTTGTTTATACACTGCAAACTCTTCAGATATTCTAACATATGTATTTACCTTGAAAAGGTGACCTTTCCACTCTAGGATCTGTCTTTTGTGTTCTCTTGCCATTGTAGAGCCATAAGCCATCTCTAAATCTGCAATTATGATTTCGTGCATAGGCTTGAATTCGGCTATCAACTGCTGAAAATCTTGGATACCTTGACGTAAGTCATGAACTTTGTATCTCAGCTGGAAGACCTGTGTTAGAATTTCTTTTCCTTTGACGATGAACTCTTCAATCTATTCCTGAGTTTGTTTTCCACAAATAACCAACTGCCTCAATTGCTGCTGATCAGCTGGTGTTTCTAAGACTTGTGGCAGCAACTGGGTTGTTTGTGAGTTGCCTTGAATAAGATTTGATATATATAACCGGAGTTGACGATATTCAGCCTTGAGGGCTGCTTTGTCTTCTCCATCCTTCTGCACTCTTTTCTTGAATGTTTTCAGTTACCATTTTGTTGTCGTTTCAATTAGCACCTCTGGAGTGCTTATTGGAAACGGACAGCTATTGCAAGTGTGTTAGTACATGCTCTTCGGATTATAGAGAGGAAGATCTCTCTTTGCTGATTTTCTACTGTAAAAAAGGGGTGTACTAAGATTTCCTATCTTTTTTACTCAGCGGTAGGACACAAAGGTGCATAAACCAATGCGCCATAGCTAAGCTTTTTCTCTGGTTTCCGCAGATCTTAACTACGACTAACTAACTTCTAGACTATCCTACCTCCTCAAGATAAACAGAGCATGAGGGTGTAGGAGCGAAATGGTATGGTTGGATCACTTGAATCCTCCGTCTCAATGGAATATGGCCGAGGCTCTGAACCTTCGGATATATACCAAGATAGGGCTTGATACAAGCAAACACTCGTTACGGTAAACTGGATCTGATACTTGCCAAGGAGGAGGAACCCCTGTCCGAGGTATAGGCTTGGAAGCAGCTCACTGGAAACAACAAGGAACGATGGCCTTTCTAACAGGATTCCCGAGGAGGTGACGACACCTGTCCAAAGTCTAGGCTGCAAGAGAGATCATTAAATAACATCAAACGATAATGATCAATGACAAAATATCCAAGGAGGCGACGACACCTGTCCAAGGAGGAGATTGAAACAATGCACTATTTAAAAACAAGACTTTGAATAACTCAAATAATTAGATCAATCAAACTTGCACCATCTGATTTATTTCTTCAAGGTTCTTCAAAGAATTACAAAGGTCGGGACAGCAAAGGCACGAAATCATGCACAATTGCGATCAACCAACGAACTCTCATGCAAGAGTGAACAAATATAAACAAGCGAACTCTGGCAAGAGTGGCGCAGCAATTTTGCTAGCAAATAAAGGTTAAACAAATAAAGAACCTAAGGCTCTTATTTATAGAAACTCAAAGAAGTAGGCAACCCTAAAATCTCCTTGAGTTAACAAACAGTTTTTGCCAATCAGCAAGATTTATTTCTATGTCTAAAAGTAGGTGAGAAAACAGTTAACTAGAAATCTACTTCAGTTAACTGAAACTAAACAAAAGTCAAACTGGAAGTCTACCTCAGTTGACTGACACCTAACTAAAGTGAACTTAAATTACAAATATGTCTCCAAAATAGACATCCACCTTTAAAGGAGATCTGAGATCCACAAATCGTGGGAGTCAATTAGACATCCTAGATCAGTGGGATCTGATATGCATGATCTGTGGAGATCTGGAGTCAACTTGGAAAGGGGCATCAAGTTGACTTCAGTTATATTTATTGCTATTTTGGAGGGTAGGACGTCCTTCTTGAGGTGTTTGACACCTCATCACCATTGGTCAACGGTGCTTTTGTTCATTCATTGACTTCTTCATATGGAGATTGTTACATGCCTGTCAATCGTCAGCTTATCACTTGTCAGCAACTTGATGTATGCATCTCCTTTATTCTACTTCCCTTAGGAGGGTTACTCCTTTTCTTTTTGTCTATGTTTCCACTTTGACGTGGAAGGTAGTGTAGTATTAACCGATGGCGGCTCTGTGTTGGGAATGACTACCTTCTGCGTTCTTTTGCAGCTTTGACGTTTTCCTTGATTTTTCTCACTGGAAGAGTGTCGTATGATGAAACCGCGAAGTTTGACCACGATCAGTCCAACCGTGAGAAATGCACATGAACTTGCTGCATGTGTAAAATTCCAACGGTTACAATCCTCTAAACTAGCCTTGGAAGGCAATCAGATATACGAGGTGAAACCATTATGGAACCTGTGGACTTGTTTCTATGCTTGTCAATCTAGCTAGATTGACCTCTGGGTGTGCCCGACGCAGATCGATACCAGTCGTTTTCAGAAAATCATGGAGTAAGACCATTTTGGTCTTGTATTTGTCTTGGGAGAACTGCCTTCTGAAAACCTTGAAGATTGACTGTGCACACGATGCTGCTCGGACAACTTTTTCTGGAATTGCTAAAAATAGCTTTGCCAGGGGTAATTTTTACGAATAAATCTAAGACATGGGTTTTGTTGAGAATAATTCTCTAAACAAACCCAGATCGTCAGAAATTCGGAAAAATGAGTTTTTCTATGACATGCAAGAGCCCTTCGGTGGCAGAGGCAGCAGGGGCACCAGAAAGTGATTTTTCTCGGAAAAATCTAACACATGGGTTTTGTTCGTGCTTCAAAGCCAAACAAACCCAGTTTGTCTGTTTTTCAATATTATGACTTTTTCCGAAAACCCTAAAAAATAGGGGCAGCAGGGCTACTTTTTTTTGGAAAAATCCAACATGTGGGTTTTGTTGAAAAAGTTGTGCTGATCATACCCAGTTGGTCAGATCTGTGATTATCTGTCGTTTTCTGTGACATGCAAAGAAATATAGACAGAAATAGAGGAAGTAGACAAAAGATGGATTGGAAGTTATAAACTGCCACTTTGCAAGAATTATGCCTTTTGATGCAAACTTTGATAAATAGTCCCTCTGTGCAACAGATCTTCAAAAATATGAAGAACGGTGAAAACCCCTCTGTCAGATCTTCAAAAATGTTTGGAGAAGAAATATATTCGTTCTTGAGCTCCTCAACCTGCAAAGAAATAATGAATAATGGATGCGTAGATGCTTTGATATGTCAATTTGGAGCTGCAAGCATCAATTGGGCATCCAACTCATGATTGAGCCTGATTTGGAGTTCAAAAAGGTGATTTCCATTGATTGTGGAGTTTTTGGCCTCTTTTTGCCTCCAAAATTTGTTAACTCAAGTCAACATTTGCTTTTGACTTTCTTAGGCTTCCTTTTTGGAGTTTTGATCATTTTTGCAGGCTGAAGTGCCTCTGTTTGATCTTCAATCCTAGCTGCTCAGTTGATCTTCAGAAGTTGTTGACAGATCCATTACTGAGATGGGATCAGCTCGACGAGATATACCTGGGAGAGATTAACTCAGAAAACTGAGTTTGAGCCTCCAGAATGAAGGGCGCCTTTCTTCAAGAGGGGCGCTTTTGACTGTGCCTTAGTCAGTTTTCATTGACTGTTCTTCGTTTTGGCGTTTTCAGGCCCTTTGTGCTTTGATCTGACGTTCCCGTTGATGGATGAGTCGAATTACTCTGCTTGACAATGCATCGGGTAGCCAACTCGGTCTTGCTCAGGATGATTACCTTCTCAGTTGGAAAAGACAAGTTCAAGTCCTTCAAGCTTGAGGACGCCCCTGGCCAACAGGGGCGCTTTTAGCTTTTGACTGGTTTTACTTATGCTGTGAACTGCTTGCCTTTGACCTCCTCTAGCAGATGATTGATTTTTCAGAATTTCTTGCTGATGGTTTCACTGGCGAGACTGGTCATAGCTGAGAAGATCATCCTGGGAGGCAGTAAAGATTCTGACTGAATTTGGATGCCTTCAAGAAAGGGCGCCTTTCTTCAAGAGGGGCGCTTTTAGCCATGCCTTAGCCATTTTCTGGCTTGTCTTTCCAGTTCTTCAAATTTGGCTTTTTCTGCTTGATCTCATCTCGTGATCGTCTGGTGTGTCTTATGGACTTGCTGTTAGATTGATCACGTAGCTGGGAGGAAGCTGGAAAGATATCATGTACAGAGTTGCTGCTTATGGATTCATTTGGTGCATGCAACTGAGGGGCGCCCCTGGGCAGCAGGGGCGCTTTTACCTTGAAGTTCTGTGATTTGGCATCTCTGTCGTCAATGGATCCTCCATACTTCGCTGACGGTTGGTCAATGATCCCTGAATCAGATGATCTTGTTGATTGTTTCGTTGTCGAGCCAGCATGAGAGTGAAGAGGATGACTGAGTTGAAGATGCCAAATGATTTCATTTTCCCTTTGAGATCCAAGGGCACCTTTCCTCAAGAGGGGCGCCTTTTCACCTTGTAGATTGTGTTTTTCCTTGTTAGATTGATCACCGCCTTTTCACCTTGTAGATTGTGTTTTGCCTTGGTAGACAAAACGTCCACCTTCCAGAGTTAGCCAAATTTTGGCCTTTTTCATTTTGAGAATCTCCTTCATTGAACGGCACCATTTTCATCCTTTTCCGCCATAGCTTCTTCATTGGAGTTCTTGAAGCTTAGCTTTCAGCACCTGGTACTGGCCAATCTGCCATTAATGGCTGCGAAGCTCCTAGCTTTTTTCCTGAAAAATAGAAATAGACCCATCAGAGTAAAACATAATTTTTGATAATTCTGACTTGATCAGTGTGATCGTGAAGGCAATTAATCCTATCAGAATTATTTTCAATCATTTCCGGGAAGGTACTATTTTTTAGGGTTTCCATAAAAATAGGGGAGTAAAACCCTAATTTTCATTTTTTCAAAATTTTAACCATAGGTTCCTGGACAGAAACCCACAAAGACTTCATGTTTGTTTTGACCTAAAACATACTTTCGATGGCATTTTTACATTGTTTAGCTCAATTTAAGCAGAATGCCAAAAATTTCATTTTGGGTACAACACATTTTAAGCAAACTCAAATCAGCATGTCGGGTACTTTTACCAAGGTTTGCTTTGAGCATTATGAAATCATCAACATCCACCTCATCCCTGATTTTATCTTCAAGAGGCGTAGCTGTTTCCATGACGATTTCACCCTCAAGATTCCTCTCAAAATGCATTTGTTTCTTGGCCTTCTTTTTGGGTGCTTACTGATATATATTGAGGTCATCATTAATCACCTGATACGAAGGCCTTCTCCTCGTCCTTCCCAAGGAGCTCTCAATCCAAGATGTGGTATCTCTACTAACATCCAAGGGAGGAATAATTGTAACATCGGCCTCTATCTCCTCGTCTTCCAAATCAATGTGAATTGGCGAAGACCTAGGAGATGGTAAAGAATTTTGTATCAAAGGCTCATCTTGTACTTCTTCTTGAAGTATGGGCTCAGGTGGAGGAACTTCTGTTTCAGCTGTGGGCTGCTCTTGTATAACGATTCCTGCATAGTCCAACCTCCTTTTGGCACTCTTTGCTGATCTATTGCCCTTTGTAACCTCTTGAGACTGAACTTTTTCTTTCATCTTCGTTTGAGCTTTTGAAGAAGAGGGAAGAGATGAATGTTTCTTTGGCGGCTCTGCTACTGAAATGGACTCCCTCCTCTTGAGGACTAAGAAAGTCTTGCTGTAATCTACCACTTGTCGTGTCCTTTTTTCCACTGTAATGCACTCTTTGATGCTCCAGTTGACCTGTGGAAGAGGTTGTTGTTCAACCTGATTTCTAGTATAGGCTGGGAGAATTACATCTCCATCATCGTCTGATAACCCTTCAATGTCTTCTAATAAACAATCTTTCATTTGGTGAAGGGTGAGCCTACTATTACTTCTCCTTCGCATCTCGTACTTGTCTCTGCAGTTGATCCAAAAGTCTTCAAGTGTGGGCACATGAGCATAATTTTGGCCGAGTTGAGCTACATAGAAGCCATGGGGATCATATGATCGTCTCTCGCTGAAAGGCTTGAGACCGAGTTTGTCTAATTCATTACCCATTATTTTAGCTTCTGCGGATGATCTGCGAGTATAAATACCTAAAGCAAAAAGAAAGCTAAAGGCTGGTTTGTTTTTGTTGCGTAGACGAGTGTGAACATTTGATACTTGTCTGAAGAATTCCATAGACACTACTTCATCTGATGGATACCTCGGTAACATAAGAAGAGCTCCTGAATAACTATACACGCTTAGGTAAGTGAAGGTGGAAAACTGAATAAACCAATCAGCCCATTCTGATATTGCAGCCCTGGCAACAGATGAGATGTGAACATGTAGCTCGTTATCCAGGGCACGTACTGTGTAGATTAAGAATGCTTCATTCACCCGTTGTAATGATGTGATGCAGCAGTGAACTCCAATTGAGTGTAATAATTGTAGGCATGTTGAACATTTAGAGAACCCTCCGTGTTTAACCCTCTGAATTTACCCTGATAGGCAACCAAGTAGACTAGGTAGGAGACCATGTGGAATGCATGTCTATTGAAATACTCAGTTATTTGATGATGTAGGCAATCACTGATCAATGTAGGCCAGTCATGGAACTCAATCTTCTTCATTATGTGAGGTATAACGTAGAACATCCAAGGCTGAAACTTTGTTGCATCCGATTGACCGGTAACCCAGTTGAGTAGAGTGATTATTATAGAAAATTCGTCCTTGAACTCTCCTCTCCTAACGTTCTTTGGCAATGTATTGCATTTATCTTTCAGCCACCTTTGTGCAATCTTCTTGCTGTATTTTTCTTGATGCTCTTCCCATATCCTTTCACATTCTTCAATGTTGATGGTAACACTTCCCGACCATGGTGGGATGGAGAAGCATTTCTCAATCATGTTTGGCTTTAGGCTGCATATGATTCTTCCATCAACCGACTGTATCTCCCTTGTGGCTGGATTATAATGCTTGATACAAGCAATTATGAATTCTAGACTCTGTACCGAGAAAGGTATGGATCCTGCTGCAAGAAGACCTGAATGGCCAAGGTGCCTGATGGTGGTATTCCTTGCATCTTCTAAAGGACGTAAATTGAATACTGACTTGATATGATGCAAGTCCGTCTCGGTTGTTTCAATGAAATCATGGCACAACGCTGATTTGGCCTTGAACTATGTAGGAGTGTACTCCATTTTGAAAAACTTGAAGATTGACAGTAAACACGCCTAGGTTTTGACAATTTTTAGCAAACTTTCTAATTTTAGCTTGCTGATATTTTCTTCGTCAAACGGATGAAATTTTGGAATTTTTTCTGAGATATGGGTTTTGATTAGAATTTCGTTACAAGCCAACCTAGATCGTCTGTTTTTGAAAATTTGAAGTAAAGATTGTGTTGGGTGAAAATAGTGTAATCAACTTTTCAACAGATTACGCCATCTAGACTTCAGCCACAACTATGTGAGATATAATCTCTCCTCTCAGAAAGGGGAGGCGCCCTTCTTATTGCTAATTAGAAGCTATAGTAAACATAAAGGAATACTTACAAAATGTACACTGTACTCATGAAATGGGGGGGGTGTGTTACATTCATACTTCTCTATTTTTTCAGAGAAGATGTTTACAATGCTTCACGATGAAAAGCTTTAGATCTGATAACTTAAACTTAAACAACAACAGTAATGCCGATATTTCTATCTTGTCAAAGCACAGCGTAGAAATACCAGGTATGATCTATAATAACAAAAAGCAAAAGGAAAAGGGAAGGCTCATGAAGGCACTAAGTCGTTCCGTAGCCTTTTCAATGTTGAATCCGGTAGAAGTATCGTTCGTAGTATTAGAAGCACAAAGTCTTCTTAGACACAACGATTCCTCGAACAACATGAATGATTACAAGCACAAAGTCTTGTAGATCCTTCAAAAAAAACCTTCAAACATAAACAAATCCAAACGATAAATGTAACACAAAGTTTACATCAACCACTTGAAGCCCTTTCAATCTCATACACTAGTCATTACTGATATAGTCAACATACAAGACAATCGATTCCAACACAAAGTCTGGTATGCAATCCTCTTCTTTATTGATTAGATCTAAATTCACAATATTGAACACAAAGTCTCAATGCTTGTTTCAAAGGAGCAGCACTTCGTTGCAAAATATCAAAAGGTAACTATTACAAAAGAAATCCCTCTTATTTATAGAAAAGAGGGAAGAGCAAAATTAGGGAATTAGATGAGTAAAAATAGGAAACCCTAATCTAACTGAATGTAATTTATTTCTACGTAATCGCACCTCATATTTTCGGTGCAATTACGTTTTACAAAAAAACATCTAAGATGTCAAAAACTATTTACAATGTGCAAAGTAGGGGACACCAAAAATGGCGAACACTGGAGACAAAAATAAGACTATTGTTCTTTGCACTGGGTGTGGAAGTCTCCATATTTCTTTGCCGTCTCTTGTAGGAAAGTTTCATCTGGCCCGACTGTGTAATCCACCAGCGTGTGTATCTTGGTAATCATCTTCTTAGCAGACGAAGAAACCTTTTTACACCTTTGAAGATGAGCCTTGAAACAATCAAGTGAAAGCTGTAAATCACACACAATGTGCATGGTGTTCTTGGAAAAACCTTTATCATCCACCAGCTTCATGAAGGCCTCTTTATACACTTGAATAATCTCACTGAGAGGAACAAAGGTGTGCTCATCATCAAGGAGATCACCTGGCAACTCTTCCATTCCATTTACCAGAAGAACCCGGTAACCTTCTACATCCTCCTGTACCTGGTGAATGTCATCAGTCAAAAACTTTAATACCTGGATTTTATGTTTGAGCGATTCTTTCACCTCCACGTATTTTTCCTTGTCAGGTATTACTCCATTCTTTACCAATTTGCTGATCTTGGATTCTTTCATTTTCAGCCATGATGATAAGGACCTTTCCATCTCATGTAGCTCTTTCACAAGTGATCCTTCCTCTTTATTAAGCTCAATTTGTAGCTGGGCTATTTGCACTTTCTTTTCTTTTGCGGTGGTGATGACTTGTGTCCCATGATCTATGATCTCGTCAATGAACTCATTGAAGACTTTACCCTTGGCTGCAAGCTTTTCTGCCTTTTGTACAGCTAGTTCTTCGAAATTCATCAAGGTCATAGATTGGGCATCACCCATTGAAGATCCCGCTATGTTTCTCAAGATGTTCGCATAGCGTTCAGCCTTCTCCTTGTATAGGTTCTTAGGTTGCTCCATCTTGTCAAGCCTTCTTGCAAGAGCATCTAATACTACTTGGGCATCTGCTTTAGCACTTTCATTGGTTACCTTCCTGTTGACGTGTTTTTCATGACAACATCAACACAGAATAAAGTTGTCCAACGGTCACTCTATTCCCTCTTGATCAAAGTGTCCCACATGCTAAGATTGCTTGAAAGTTCATGTGTTCAACTCCAAGGTTCCTTTTATTGCGAATAGACTCAGTTGGTTGATGTGTTTTGCTGGATTATTCCAAGGGGACTTACGTAGTTGTTCGATTTTGTGAAGCAATTAGGACATGAAAGATTTGACAATATTGTTTTGGTATCTGGACTGACCCGAAAAATGCTGAATTTAAAGGGAATAAGGATGGGAAGTCTACAATCTACTTCTAAAGGGTGGAATGTGAAGATCAATTCGGACAATCTTCAAACCAAACTCCGCTTTGCCTCCCTTCGGACAACTTCCACAAAGTTGGTGCAATCTTCAAAGGATGAGAGAAATATTCAAACCATGACACAACATGTTCACACCATCACAACGATGCATATGGACATATGAGCCACAATCGAAGTTAAGCGCTATTACTCCAGTTGACCACGCAAGGCGAACCAGCCGTCAACAAGTCCGCTAGTGGTATGGACGAGAGAAGACTTGCTCAAATTAAACACCACATTCCACAGCTAACAACTACTTGCATGAAATGAACGTCTATTTTACTCTATCTAGCTTGAATTAGAAAGATGAAATGGCCTTGCTAGCTACTCATAACAAAGAAGAAATCACCAAGCAATGAAACTCTTTGTATTATGAAAAGTGTTCACAACAACCGTTTACAAAATTTTCAAAGGAAAGTTTTCTTCCCTCCTCAATCTAAGCTAACTTCTAAGCTCTACTCTCTAACTTCTATCTCCAATACTCTTTAGCTCTGATCTATCTCTGATTCTAATTCTAATAATTTACAAATGAGGGGGGATGCCCCTTTTATAGCTAGCCCATTTCAACAGACGGCTTAGATTGAATTACAATGAGGGGCTCAGATCGAGCCACCTATGCCCTGATTAGGGTTTTTGCCCTAAAAACCGCCACAGAGAGGAGTGGGCAATGAATGCACAGAATATTCTGTTATACCCAAAATGAAATTTTTGGCATTCTGCTTAAATTGAGCTAAACAACGTAAAAATGCCATCTAAAGTATGTTTTAGGTTAAACCAAATATAAAATCCTTGTGGGTTTCTGTCAAGGAACCTATGGTTAAAATTTTGAAACACCGAAAATTAGGGTTTTGCACCCCTATTTTTATGGAAACCCTAAAAAATAGGACCTTCCCGGAAATGATTGAAAATAATTCTGATAGGCTTAATTGCCTTCACGATCACACTGATCAAGTCAGAATTATCAAAAAATATGTTTTACTCTGGTGGGTCTATTTCTATTTTTCAGGAACAAAGTTAGGAGCTCCGCAGCCATTAATGGCAGATTGGCCAGTACCAGGTGCTGAAAGCTAAACCTCAAAAGCTTCAACGAAGAAACCATGGCGGAAAAGGATGAAAATGATGACGTTCAACGAAGGAGATTCTCAAAACGGAAAAGGCCAAAATTTGGCTAAGTCTGGAAGGTGCACGTTTTGTCTACCAAGGCAAAACATAGTCTACAGTGGTTAAAAGCGCCCCTCTTGAAGAAAGGCGCCCTTGAACCTCAGAGGGCAAATCAAATCATCTGGCAGTGTCAAAACAGTCATCCTCTTCACTTTCATACTAGCTCGACAACGAAACAATCAGCAAGATTATCTGATTCAGGGATCATTGACCAACCGTCAGCGAAGTATGGAGGATCCATTGATGACAGAAGTGCCAAATCAGAGAGCTTCAAGGTAAAAGCGCCCCTGCTGGCCAGGGGCGCCCCTCAATTGCAGACACCAGATGAATCCATAAGCAGCAACTCTATACATGATATCTTTCCAGCTTCCTCCCAGCTACGCGATCAATCTGACAGCAGGTTCACAGGACACGCAAAACGATCACACGCTGAGGTCAAGCAGAAAAAGCCAAAATTGAAGAACTGGAAAGATAAGCCAAAAAATGGCTAAGGCATGGGTAAAAGCGCCCCTCTTGAAGAAAGGCGCCCTTTCTTGAAGGCATCCAGATTCACTCAGAATCTTTACTGCCTCCCAGGATGATCTTCTCAGCTATGACCAGTCTCGCCAGTGAAACCATCAGCAAGAACTTCTGACAAATCAGTCATCTGATAGAGGAGATCAAAGTCAGGCAGTTCACAGCATAAGCAAAATCAGTCAACAAGCTAAAAGCGCCCCTGCTGGCCAAGGGCGCCCTTAAGTTTGAAGGACCAAAACTTGTTGTCATCAACTGAGAAGTCAGTCATCCTGAGCAAGATTGAGTTGGCTACCCGATGCATCGTCAAGCAGAGTCATCCGACTCATCCATCAACGGGAACGTCAGATCAGAGCACAGAGGGTCTGAAAAGGCCAAAACGAAGAACAGTCAATGAAAATTGACTAAGGCACAGCCAAAAGCGCCCCTCTTGAAGAAAGGCGCCCCTCATTCTGGAGGTCCAAACTCAGTTTTCTGAGTTAATCTCTCCCAGGCATATCTCATCAAGCTGATCCCATCTCAACAACGGATCCGTCAGCAATTGCCGAAGATCAACTGAGTAGCCAGGATCGAAGATCAAACAAAGGCACTTCAGCCTGCAAAAATGATCAAAAATCCAAAAAGGAAGCCTAAGAAAGTCAAAAGCAAATGTTGACTTGAGTTAACAAATTTTGGAGGCAAAAAGAGGCCAAAAACTCCACAATCAGTGGAAATCACCTTTTTGAACTCCAAATCAGGCTCAATCATGAGTTGGATGCCCAATTGATGCTTGCAACTCCAAATTGACATATCAAAGCATCTAGGCATCCATTATTCATTATTTCTTTGCGGGTTGAGGAGCTCAAGAACGAATATTTTTCTTCTCCAACATTTTTGAAGATCTGACAGAGGGGTTTTCACCGTTCTTCATATTTTTGAAGATCTGCTGCACAGAGGGACTATTTATCAGAGTTTGCATCAAAAGGCATAATTCTTGCAAAGTGGCAGTTTATAACTTCCAATCCATCTTCTGTCTACTTCCTCTATTTCTGTCTATATTTCTTTGCATGTCACAGGAAACGACAAATAATCACAGATCTGGCCAACTGGGTATGATCAGCATAGCTTTTTCAACAAAACCCACATGTTGGATTTTTCCAGAAAAAGTAGCCTTGCTGCCCCTATTTTTTAGGGTTTCCGGAAAAAGTCATAATATTGAAAAACGGACAAACTGGGTTTGTTCAGCTCTGAAGCACGAACAAAACCCACATGTTGGATTTTTCCAGAAAAAGTAGCCTTGCTGCCCCTATTTTTTAGGGTTTCCGGAAAAAGTCATAATATTGAAAAACGGACAAACTGGGTTTGTTCAGCTCTGAAGCACGAACAAAACCCATGTGTTGGATTTTTCCGAGAAAAATCACTTTCTGGTGCCTCGCTGCCTCTGCCACCAAAGGGCTCTTGCATGTCAAAGAAAAACTCGTTTTTCCGAATTTCTGACGATCTGGGTTTGTTTAGAGAATTATTCTCAACAAAACCCATGTCTCAGAATATTTCGTAAAAATTACCCTCGGCAAGGCTATTTTTAGCAGTTCCAGAAAAAGTTGTCCGAGCAGCATCGTGTGCACAGTCAATCTTCAAGGTTTTCAGAACGCAGTTCTCCCAAGACGAATACAAGACCAAAATGGTCTTACTCCATGATTTTCTGAAAACGGCTGGCACCGATCTGCGTCAGGCACACCCAGAGGTCAATCTAGCCAGATTGACAAGCATAGAAACAAGTCCACAGGTTCCATAATAGTTTCACCTCGTATATCTGATTGCCTTCCAAGGCCAGTTTAGAGGATTGTAACTGTTGGAATTTTACACATGCAGCAAGTTCATGTGCATTTCTCGCAGTTGGAGTGATCGTGGTCAAGCTTCGCGGTTTCATCGTCAAGCTTCGCGGTTTCATCACACGACATTCTTCCATTGAGAAAGATCAAGGAAAACGTCCAAGCTGCAAAAGAACGCGGAAGGTAGTCATTCCCAACACAGAGCCGCCATCGGTTAATACTACACTACCTTCCACGTCAAAGTGGAAACATAGACAAAAAGAAAAGGAGTAACCCTCCTAAGGGAAGCAGAATGAAGGAGATACATACATCAAGTTGCTGACAAGCGGTAAGCTGACGATTGACAGGCATGTAACGATCTCCGTATGAAGAAGTCAACGAATGAACAAAAGCACCGTTGACCAATGGTGATGAGGTGTCAAAAACCTCAAGAAGGACGTCCTACCCTCCAAAGTAGCAATAAATACGACTGAAGTCAACTTGATGCCCCTTTCCAAGTTGACTCCAGATCTCCACAGATCATGCATGTCAGATCCCACTAATCTAGGATGTCTATTTGACTCCCACGATTTGTGGATCTCAGATTTCCTCAAAAGGTGGATGTCTATTTGGAGACACATTTGTAACATAAGTTCACTTTTAGTTAGGTGTCAGTCAACTGAGGTAGACTTCCAGTTTGACTTTTGTTTAGTTTCAGTTAACTGAAGTAGATTTCCAGTTAACTGTTTGCTCACCTACATTTAGACATAGAATAATATCTTGCTGATTGGCAAGAACTGTTTGTTAACTCAAGGAGATTTTAGGGTTGCCTACTCCTTTGAGTTCCTATAAATAAGAGCCTTAGGTTCTTTATTTGTTTAACCTTTATTTGCTAGCAAAATTGCTGCGCCACTGTTGCCAGAGTTCGCTTGTTTATATCTGTTCACTCTTGGATGAGAGTTCGTTGGTTGATCGCAATTGTGCATGATTTCGTGCCTTTGCTGTCCCGACCTTTGTAATTCTTTGAAGAATCTTAAAGAATAAATCAGATGGTGCAAGCTTGATTGATCTAATTATTTGAGTTATTCAAAGTCTTGTTTTTAAATAGTGCATTGTTTCAATCTCCTCCTTGGACAGGTGTCGTCGCCTCCTTGGATATTTTGTCATCAATCATTATCGTTTGATGTTGTTTAATGATCTTTCTTGCAGCCTAGACTTTGGACAGGTGTCGTCACCTCCTCGGGAATCCTGTTAGAAAGGCCATCGTCCCTTGTTGTTTCCAGTGAGCTGCTTCCAAGCCTATACCTCGGATAGGGGTTCCTCCTCCTTGGCAAGTCTCAGATCCAGTTTACCGTAACGAGTGTTTGCTTGTATCGAGCCCTATCTTGGTATATATCCGAAGGTTCAGAGCCTCGGCCATATTCCATTGAGACGGAGGATTCAAGTGATCCAACCATACCATTTCGCTCCTATGCCCTCATGCTCTGTTTTTCTTGAGGAGGTAGGATAGTTTAGAAGCTTAGTTAGTCGTAGTTAAGATCTGCGGAAACCAGAGAAAAAGCTTAGCTACGGCGCATTGGTTTATGCACCCTTGTGTCCTGCCGCTGAGTAAAAAAGATAGGAAATCTTAGTACACCCCTTTTTACAGTATAAAATCAGCAAAGAGAGATCTTCCTCTCTATAATCCGAAGAGCATGTACTAACACACTTGCAATAGCTGTCCGTTTCCAATAAGCACTCCAGAGGTGCTAATTGAAACGCCAACATATTCTCCACTCCCCTGCAGGAATCATAATGAGCAATTAATGCCCACTACCATTATCAAAAAGATCCTCATCCATGAGAGCGTTCCCATTGGCCTTCTCCTGGATAGCAAACTCGTTCAACCGGGCCAATACCGATTCAACCTCCTGGGCAGAAATCGGTGGAATGTGGTTGAGATGGAACTCCAAGACCACTACCGTCTGTCCGTGCCGGATGTAAGACTTCCTCCATGCCGCTAAGGCGTCTTGGGTATGCTGAATAATACTAGAGAAAGTGGAGACATTCTCAAAGTCATCCAGGACAAGCGACCTCGCAGCTGAGAAGAACGGAGCCAGTTTGTCCTTCAAGCCATCAACAGTTATTTCCTCTGGGGCCAACTTTCTAGCAAATATGGCTTCTAATGTATTAAGGACTCCTTCCAAGATGTTACCCATTGCTTTCCTCACTCTTGCTGAATCTGACCTTGCTGCATCGTGAAATCCACGGCCCGTGACCACCGAGGAGTACCAGCTAGTGAAATCATACCTGTCACCATCCTGAATCACACCTCCATCCACCAAGGTTTGCAGAGGTATATGCATCAAAGCCCCCAAACGAAGTACAGTCTTCGTCTGATAGATGCGGGTATCGCCCCAGGCCTGATCCACCATGTCAATCCGTGCCAAAATACTTGAAGCCTACCGATAAGCATTGGCGAGGTCCTCTATGAATTTCCTTGTCTCAGTACGAACATGGCTAACCCACTTGTCCGCTTCCGTTTCCATCTTCTTTAGATCCTCTAAGTCGACAACTGACTCCCTCGGAAGCTCTAGTGGACGTTCTACCGTTGGGTTTGCCGGTTCATCTGGACGTGCTAGACTCTGCACATATCCTATCAAGGTTTTGTGCTCCTTCTTCAATTTCTTATACTTCCCCTCCGTGCGGAGCAACTGATCCTTCAATGCCTGATAGGAGTTATCGAACTCCTCGACAATTTGGGCTCCCGTAGGACGACCTAACTCCACGGTGGTGATCACATAGTTCTCGGGCCTCTCCTCGGCTCGATCATACTCCTCCCTCGGAACAGCCACCTGAAGCGTGTGAGAGGCTGACTCATCAGTCGAGATCTTTGAAAACTTCCTGGCCTTTTTCTTTTCTGGTGGCGCACTGATCCTCCTAAGGAACTCCTCCATCTCGATGGCTGGATCCGTATCATCCTCGGGTTCTCTTCTCATTCTGTCTGAAAGCCAATCCGGCACCGTCTGATGCGGATTGCAAACGACGAGGGGCTGCTCTTCTGTTGCCTCCACCTCGTGCACTTCCTCTCTTCTTGCACTGCTCTGCTCGGGCTCATCATCTTCCACGAGCTGTGTATCTCCTGACCCTTGGGTCCCCTGTTCTATGCTTTCATCTTCCTCCAATCTCATGTCCAACATCTGTTGGAAACGAGTGTCAGCCACTGTTTGATCTTCTTCTTCTTGTTGGCCAGCCCTGGATACACTGACGCTTATACTATCTGATTCTCGGATGTTGGGTTGATCCACCTCCTCAAGCTCCCGCTCTTCACCCAATCCTGCCCTCTGATCAGCAAACAATGAAATCACTCTCAAACTCCAAGACCGAGTTTGTGAGTGCATAGGTGATGCTTGTTCCATCCTCAACGGTATCGGCTGGGTTGGTACTTCTACTTGTGCTTCCGGTGTTTGAGCAACCTGTTTTCCCCTTTTCACCGATAGCGGCCTTGGGTCACCCATCAAGCTATAAGTAAGGGCGATCGATCTACTCTTAAGTCTGCATACATGTCTATCGACCCAAGCCCTTGTGAAATTCAACACCGAAATAGAGAGCGTGTCCAAGTCCATGATTTCTGGCTCGGACCAATCAGGTGGTGGGACCGAAGTATCATTGACTGAACCATAGTCGGGTTGCATAACGTTGACATCCTCTTCCACCTGGTCGGGAACTGGGATGATCTCACATTCCCTGATCAACTTGAGGGGAAGCCTAGAAAACATCCTTTTCCTTATCTCAACCTCATCAACAGCATTTGCCCAAAAGTCTTCAATGTGGGCCTTGTGTCGGTACTCAACGTTCTGTATCATTCGGATGTTTCTGTACATATCAAAATCCTGTCTGCCTGTGTGATACGATAGATGATAGAATTGCAGCTCATCCTCTGCCTCTCGAGCTGCCTGCAAGGAGGGAGACACCTCAGTGGAATTTCCCATGGCAATAGGAAAGTCAAGTCCACCCTTCTTCTTCTTTTTCTGAATCTTATCATAGGCGATCAACTGCCTAGATATTTCTAGCATTATAATGTGATCGGTGGGGTACCTCGGTAGCCGATATGGATACGAAGTGAACCCCTGCAGCCTGATGTAAGTGAATTTTTGAAATTGGATGAGCCAATATCCGTATTCCTCGATCAATGCTTGTGCCTCTTTGGATACTCTTTGCTGCCTTCTCCGCTGAAGGGTCCTCGTGATGTGCATTGTGAATGCATCATTAGCCTGTTTGTAACTGACAGGGTTAGCTAGATGCAACTGTGTGCAGGCCTCATGGATTTTGAACTGATCAGGTGCACAGCCTATCGGCTCCTTGTATGTAATCCCTCGATACTTGGTCATTCTCGCCAGCATATATATCACATACGAGCTGATGTAAAAGGTTTTCGTCCCCCTCAGGCTCCTGAACTGCTCATCTATGTTATCACTGATCATTCTTGCCCAGTCGACACATTCCTTTCCCTCCAATATGATCTCGATGAAGTAGAACATCCATGGCTCGAAGAAGTAGGCTTGTGCACTCCCATTTATTCTGCTTAGCATCATCATCAAGTCGCAGTATTCCTATTTTACATCTTCGGCAATTATTTGCTTTGGGAGTCTAGTGCGAGGTGGCTTTGGTTTTTGCATCCAAACTCTGTTGATGACCGCAGCAACCCTCTCGAAGGAGGTGGAGTACATTTTATCCGCCCTCTCCTTTGAGTTCTACAACATCTTTTCGGCAGTGGGAATCCCAAATGCCTCTCCGATGGCATCTGGCGTGAAGTTGGCAAGCAATTTGCCATCCGGCGAGACAATGGTTCTACGCTCCGACTTGTAGTGGTTTGCACATTCCATAACTAGCTCTGGGCATTGAATTGCTGGTGGAAAACCAGCAGCTGCATAGATACCACTCTTCATGATGTTATGTGCCGTGACTGATGGTTGATGGCCTCCCAGTCCATACATCCTAGACATGAGTGCATTTAGATTAAATGACCCGAGGTTGGTGTCACTTAACCCTGCCAGCTTGGAGACAATTGCCGATTTTGGAAGAAATGACTTGGCGAGCCTTTTAATCACTGCTTGCCGGGATGAGCTAGCCTTGTCCGTTTCAGTGTTTGCAGCTCTGCCTACGGCTCTGCTTGTTCCAGCAACATCCTTTGCTCCAACCATCTGCAAAACAAAATAGAACAATAATAAGCCAGGCTGCAGATTTTTAATCAAATAAATGGCCTCCGAGACGGCTGCGGACGTGGAGTTAGCTTTTGGAAATAAAATTCTTCAGCATAATTATCTAACTCCAAACCTCATACTGTGTAAAAACTTTCGAGCTTATAAAGAAGCTTTTAACGACTGCACTTCTGACTGGCGAAGAAAATCACAGCCAACTACTACCTTTCAGCAACTCGAATAAATAAAATCTGCAGCAACTCTTTTTCAGCTCCAAAAAATACTTCCTCAGCACTCCGAGAATAAGGTCTTCAGCACATAATAAATTTCTGCAACTCAACACTCTGCAGCAACTTCAACAAATAAATCTTCCAGCAACTCCGGAAAACAACTTCAACCTTCAACTTCGAAATTACAGCAGCACTCTTTCAGCTTTCGAAAGAAAGAGTCTCGGCAGATAAAAATTTCTCCAGCACTTTGCAATTTCAGCAACTCAACACTCCGAAATAAAACAAACTCTCAAGGAATTTCTCTCCTCAACAACTTCGAAAATATTTCAATCTCTCAAGAACTTCTTCAGCAACTTCAACTTCGAAAAATGTGAGGAGAAATGAGAGAAGAGACTGTTTAAATAATTCTTCTCGAAGAATCCTGCCAAGTAAGGCTGGGGCTATTTTTAGCGCCCTCATCAATTCTCCACTCTCTTCGTTCGGAATCTTCTAATTCAAGCGCAGTAGTGGGCTAGTCGTCAACCAGTCATTATGGCAATTGCCATTAATAATGATTCCTTCCTTGTAAAAAAAATCGAATTTTTCCTCTTGGTCTGCCAGTTAACTCTTGGTGATTTAAACCACTTGCGAGAAAAATCAGTTGATTCAGTTTAAAATCCCACTTTAAAATCTCGCAGTGTTTAATTGAATTCAACTCGAAAAAAAAATCTTGGGAGTTGTAAACTTATTTCCAACTTTTAAAATGTCTGTCACTTAAATCCTTGATTTCGTAAAATTTGCCTTAGACACTTTAAATTCTCTCTTTAAAATATTCAACTCTGGGTGATTTAAAATCACTTGCATGTTCGAAATAACTCATCCTCTGAGATTTAATTTCCGTTAGGAAAATAATCTAGGCAAAACGAATTTCCTCTGAAAATATTAAAAATTTCCCTTAGGAAATTAATTCTAAACTCTGTTAACTCATGGGTGCCTTTTGAACAGGTTCATTTAATTTTTACTTAGAAAATATTTCATCAAGTTGTCGACCCCGTTTAAATGCCTCTAGAAAATTTTCATATTCACCCACTCTTTCAATTTTTCAAATTCTCACGCCCTAGGAATTTCTCCACTTCATACACTTAGTAGAAAAATTAAATTTTCACCCCCCCTAGGCGTATACTTCTCTGGTGAAATATTTATCTCCATGCCTTAGGAATAAAATTTAAATCCCTCTCATTTCTTGGGCGTATTTCTTCTTGGTACCCTTTAATTTTCGTGTCTTAGAAGATTTTCAAATCACCCACAAGCTGGGCGCACTTGATATGCTAAGCCTTCACTTTGCCTTAGACGTTTTTCACTTAGAAAATGTTCATGCTTCACCTTTACTTGAGAGCGCATTCTAGAGGGTCCACTCTCATTTAAAAAAAATGTCCACTTCAACCTCTTCAAGGGCGCATTTTGAGTGGCAAGCTTTCAATCTATGCCTTGGAAAAAATATTCACTTACCTAAAATATTCACTTACCTCTACAACAAGCTGGGCGCATTTCACCCTTGAAGCTTCCACTTTTGCCTTAGGCGTTTTTCCATCTTACTTGGGTGCATTTCAAGGGGTTAGCTTTCACTGGAGGGCGCAAATACACATGTCTACTTCCACTTTTGCCTTAGGCGCATTTCACATGGCCCACTTTGACTTGAGGGCGCAAATACATAGGCAAGCTTTCATTTTTTACCATGGGCGCATATTGGGTGTCATGCTTTTGTTTCAATGCCTTAGATTTTTCTTGGAGGTGGGCGCATTTTCATATATGAGCTTTCAAGTTGAGGGCGCAAATTGCCATGTCCACTTTCATTTTTATACTTAGAAAAATTTCGGGGGTTCTTCACTTTACCTTGGGCGCATATGAGGTAGGCTACTTTTATTTTGTGCCTTAGATTATTTTCAAAAGCCTTCCTTCTCCCTGGGCGCAAATGAGGGGGTGAGCTTCCATTTGAGGGCGCATTTTAGCCTTCTAGCTTTGATTTCCATGCCTTAGCCGCTTTTTAACTAGGCAACATCCTCCTTGGGCGCATTTTGATGGAGGAGCTTCAAGATGAGGGCGCAAATGGAGGTGGCTACTTTCATTTTGCCACTTAGAAAATTTTTGATGCCTTACAAGATTTTCAAGAGGTCTCCATGGTGGGCGCATTTCCACATGCCTAGTTTCATTTTGTGCCTTAGAACTTTTTCCAGCATTTTCAATATCCTTTCAAGGTGAGGGCGCAAATGAGGTAGGCTACTTTTATTTTAGTGCCTTAGGCGTTTTTCACATGTAAGCTTTGACTTGAGGGCGCATTTCATGGGGGGAGCTTTCGTTTTTGACTTAGAAATTTTTTTGAAGTGTCTTCAACAACTTGAGGGTGCATTTAGACACATGAGCTTTCATTTGAACACTTAGAAACTTTTTCATACGTCTGCCTGCCTTCATCTTCACCGTCTATTTTGGGTAAGTCAGGCTATTTTTAGAAAGTCCCTTGATTTTCGACCCATATAGCTTCGTTTTGCCTGAAAATTTCACCATACGACCCTCTTTGCCTTGTGAACCTGTTTTGCCAATCCTCTGCCCCGACCTGCTATTTATAGCCACCTGCTATTTATAGTAAGTCCTTGATTTTTTTGACTTCCTCAATTCCGTTTGACTTCAAACTTGCAATGCCTGATCCTGAGAACTTGAGTGTCGCTTTGATGCCGACCTCGGGTGCAGACCTGCTATTTATAGCCATGCCCTGACTTACTAAAAATAGTAAGTTCTCCGATTCTGCTCAAATTTTGCCAGCAGGTGCCTTGAAGTGTGCTGATGTTGGTGAGGTGCTTCGTTTTGGCAATTTCTGGATTTCACCCCCTATAAAAGTGGAAACCCTAATTTGACCTACATGCATCCCGAACGGTCTCCGTTTGACTTCGTTCCCTCCGCATGTCGTTCTGCTTGCTGAACTGGAGTGTTGGGCGGCTGCCAGAGTGTACCTGCTAAAAATAGAAACTGCCTGAAAAGTGACTCATCCACTGCCGGATCGTTTTGCATGTTATATTGCCCGTGGGGTCTCAAGAAACCCAAAAAAACCCAGAAAACTGGTCTGCATGCATGCACTGGCTAAAAATAGTAAGTCCTCGAAACTTGATCTTCCCCGCTTGCATGTCACATTGTTGCGAAGCTCTCGAAAAACCCATAAAGAAAAACCCGACATGCGTTGAAAAACACTGCATGCAAACCCTAAAAATAGCCTCTGAAGGCTAAACTCTGAAAGTGATCGTCTTGGTTTGCATGGTACACTAATGCGAAGGTTTCGAGAAACCCATAAGTAATCTCCGGACATGCATTGAAGAATCATATGTTTGACCCCTGAAAATGGCTCCTGAAGCCTGGGCTGCTAAAAATAGCAAATTGTCCGATCTGACTCAAAATTTACATGCAAACAGCTTGATGTTACCTGAATATGGTGGGACTGACAGAATTCCAAAATTTCGACAAAATAGCCTCAAACTGAATACTTACTAAAAATAGCAAGTTGCCGGAATACAGTGAAAATTTAGGGGGACTCTGCTGGAAGCCTTCTGACTGCCGTACCAAGCCTGGATTTCAATTTTATAACTCAGTTTGACCTTTAATAAGCCTGAAGGATGAAAACCCTTATTACGTAGAGTTAACCAATACTTCAACCTGGGTCAAACGACAGGACATCCCCGGAAGGACCAGAGATAGAGAGAGAGAGAAGCACTAACCAAAGCCAAACGACCAGAATGGAGCAGAAATTAGGGGGTCCCCATCTTGGATTGGGTGATGTGTGAAAAATGTCACAACACAACTGTACTGTCCTCTAGGCCCCCCGTTTCCTCTAGTTCGACTTCGACTAGAGTGCCAGTGCCACCACCACCTTCATCTTCACGCAACTCACAAAGTTTTTTTGTGCCTCGAAACACACCAGGAGCACAAGTATCATTGGAGGCTACAGGGTGGAACAAGGAGGTGCATCAACATGCTGAGTCGACATGTGCTGACTTTTGGTATTTCAATAACATACCATTTAATGTGGCGAGTAGTCCCTATTGGCACAATATGCTTACTGCATTGACAGTTGCGGGAAAAGGCTTCAAGCCACCTTCTTGCAAAGATTTGAGTGGGAGGTAGGTGAAAGTCAACTTAAATTTTATGCTAAGTTTATGTTCTTTAAATCAAATTAATTTATAATTTATTATTTATGTTGAATTGAAGCTATTTTTTGTTTAAAACTTACAATTTTGTACTTATTTAATTATTTTACTTTGTACCTGCAGGTTGCTCACAAATGCAACCCAAAGGGCAATGCAAGTGGTTGAACAACAAAAAGATAAATGGTAGAAATATAGCTGCTCCA
This sequence comes from Sequoiadendron giganteum, assembly GCA_007115665.2. Taxonomy (NCBI): domain Eukaryota; kingdom Viridiplantae; phylum Streptophyta; class Pinopsida; order Cupressales; family Cupressaceae; genus Sequoiadendron; species Sequoiadendron giganteum. Next base: position 472,611,157 of record CM021107.1, on the reverse strand, counting down.
TTCTTTTTGATGGGTGGACGGATGGGAGAAACCGCACCATCATTAACTTTTTGGTTGCTTGCAAAGGTGAAGTTGTGTTTTGGAAGTCGATAGATGCTTCCAACAGGATAAAAACTGCAGATACATTGTGTACATTGTTGGAAGAAGTTGTGATGGAGGTGGGGATTGCTAATGTGGTGCAAGTTATCACAGATAATGCAGCAGCGTATGTGGCAGCAGGAAGAATGCTTGAGATTAGACATCCATCACTCTTTTGGTCACCTTGTGCGGCACATTGCCTTGACCTTCTTTTGGAGGACATAGGCAAACTTGTTTGGGTGGCACCGATTGTAGATGATGCAAGGAGCATCACAAAATTTATCTACAATCACCCTTGGGTTCTTAGCTTGATGAGAGATCATACGCAAGGGAAGGAGTTGGTGAGACCAGGTGCCACAAGGTTTGCAACGATTTTCATAACGTTGCAAAGCATTTTGGATTCTTTGGGCTTTTTAAAACAAATGTTTGTGAGTCAAGCATGGAATGACTCCTCATATTCAAAGAAGCCCGAAGGAGAGAGAGTTGCTGCAATAGTCTTTGACCACTTGTTTGCACAAAAAGCTACAAAGATCATGAAGGTAACTTCAAAACTTTGATTTTAATTTTAAACTCAAGTTGAATATAAATATATATTTTTTTTAATTTAACTTTAAGCCTTTCATTATAAATTTCTAACTTTGATCTTTTTGTATTTTTAATCTAGGTGTCGGAGCCCTTGGTAAGAGTGCTTCGCTTGGTAGATGGCGATCAAAACCCCATGGGATATATTTATGAGGCCATGGATAGGGCCAAAGAGGCTATCAAAAGTTACTACATGGGGGACAGCCTGAAATTTGATCCCATATGGGAAATTGTTGATAGGAGGTGGAACAATCAACTCCACCAACCCATCCATGCAGCAGGGTACTTCCTCAACCCTTATAACCCCTAATGGAGAGGTTATGGAGGGGCTCATGACATGCTTTCAGAGGATGGAATCCGAGGTTGCAGCGAGAGACCACATCGTCATCGAGTTGGATATGTACAGGGAAGCAACTAGTAATCTCTTTTCTTCAGAGATGGCTCTTAGAGGAAGAAACACTCTGCCACCAGGTATAAAATTGGGAGTCTTTAACTTTTAAGTTTATTTCAAATGCATCATATAATTTGATAAAATGTGTTTTACTTTTGACTTTTGAGTCTTTGACTTTGTTTTCTAACTCTTCAATATTTATTTTTTTTGCAGAGGTTTGGTGGAAAAATTGGGGTGGAAAAACCTCACATCTTCAAAAAATTGCCCTCCGCGTATTATGTCATCCCTGTAGTGCATCCAGTTGTGAGCGGAATTGGAGCTTGTTCGAGTCCATTCACACGAAAAAGAGGAACAAGTTAGCACAAAAGCGCCTGAATGATCTTGTCTTTGTGCAATACAACCTTCGGTTGCGCACAAACAGAGTAGAAGAAAAATCACTGGATCCTATTGATTTAGATGAGATAGATCCTTATAGTGATTGGACAAGGTGAGATCAGCAGCCTCCATTGTTTAGTTCAGACGAGATCCTTGACTTTGAGAGACAAGCAATGGAGGATGTGGGTGCATCAGGAGATGTAGGGTTGGAGG